>JAVYIG010000877.1:227500-428998 GCA_035222895.1 Strongylocentrotus droebachiensis | reverse complement strand
ACACCCATATTAAGACACAAGAAGACAGGAAAACCATGCAACAAGACTTAGACAGCTTATGTGACTGGGCAGAGAAATGGCAGTGAAAGTTCAATGTTGGTAAATGCGGTGTAATGCATTATGGGAATCAAGATGAAACCAGACCATACAGTATGAGAGATGGGACAACAAGGGCTACAAAACATGGAAGTAAGGAAGGAGGAGAAGGATCTTGGTGTCACATTCGACCCAACACTAAAGTTCAGCAAGCATGTCGGGAAGGTTGCCAACAAAGCAATCAGGATAGTGGGTCTAATAAGGAGGACATTTGCACATATGGATGAAGATATGTTTTGTCTACTGCACAAAACATTATTCAGACCCCACCTGGAATATGCAAATTGTGTGTGGAATCCGTTCCTCAGACAAGACATCACAAAGCTGGAGAAAGTGCAGAGAAGGGCAACAAAAATGGTCCCAAGCATTAAAGATCTCCCATACGTGACCCGGCTGGAGAGACTTGACCTTCCAACATTAGCCTACAGACGTCTTCGAGGTGACATGATCCAGGTATTCAAGATAATGAATGGTCACAACGACGTGGACAGAGATAGCCTATTTTCTATGAAGGAAGCAAGCATAAACCTAAGAGGCCATAGTATGAAAATTCAGAAGCAACATGCCCGCTTGAACATCAGAAAGAACAGCTTTACGCACAGAGTAGTTGACCACTGGAACATGCTCCCCAAGTCGGCAGTAGAAGCAGCATCGATCAACGCCTTCAAAGGTCAATTTGATGCATTTTTCTCAGCAAAGTACAACAAGTATGACTATTAGGAACATGTATGACATTACATGTAAGACTTAAGTATTAAGCAGACAGCAAAGCTATCTGCATTCCATGTTAGGATTGATATCTGCAAATTATGACACGATATCAAATGCAGTGGATTTTGAATGAAGGAAGGTGGGCATTATGCACCTGTCAATTGTATGACCCACCCTATGGACCCCGGGGAAGGTGCGTCATGGTTGGGTCATTTACCATCAAGGTGTGACTCAGGGTACCGTCATTTTACTCCTATGGTCAGTCACAATATTGACGGTGGGGTGTGTCGATGTCAGTCACTTTACATAGGTGCGTCACTGAATAAAGTACAGTGTATTCATGACAGTCAAAATCAACAACTGGTGCGTCATAATTTTGACCGAGGTACCGTCATTGGTAGCCTGAAGTTCGTCATAGTTTTGCCGCATATGTGCGTCATGGTATAGTAAAATCCGACGCACATTAGACAAGTGACGCACCATCCCCGGGGTTCATGGGGTGGGTCATACAATTGACAGGTGCATTATAGGACTACGTCTTAAATTAGAGCCCGTGAAGACAGGTAACTACAGGTAACTACAGGTAATAGACCGAAAAAACCCATTGTGTTCGGGATATGCTCTGCTGAGACTTTGTCTGGCTTCGCCGAATCAAATTACAAATACATGTAATCTGTGTTTAAAAAACTCCTCCCAAGCAGACGAATTGTTCTGTTGAATCTTTACACATCAAGGCTTTGCTTTTGTACCAACTTTTCCAGTTGCTGCACAAAACATGAGTTGCATACCATACCGACGGTGGGTTGCGGGCGCGCGCCTGTAGGCCTACATGTGTTAAGTTAGAGACCGTAAAGTACAGTCGCTAACTTAACACACGCACCCCACCGTCGGTACGCAATTGTATTGTGCAGCAGTTTGCCGTGAATCCTGTGAGAAAATGTACATTCTACGTTATAAGTCTTTGTTTTTATGTAAAAAACTCCAAAAAAGATAAGAAAATTGACACGAAACAGGTAAGAAACATAACAACTTTTAAATCATGACCATTGTTGTTTGAACAATTGATGAATTTATTGGGGATAGGTTTCCTTTAAGACTAGTCTAGAGACCAAAGACTAGAGTAGACAACTGAGCGGATTATTTTCTATCATTTAAGTCAGTGCATTGCACTTTGCAATTGCAGTGCTGGAAAAAGAATGGAGGAAGAGCTCAGCTCAGAGGGAGTTGTCACGCATCACGCGTCACTTCAGCTGGAGATTGGGAGTTATAAGTTACCTCTTCGTTTATTCTCCTCTGGTTCTAGCAAAGTACTGCTACTGGCTACATGTTCAGCCTCGGGGACAGACGACGAGCTCCCATCTCCAGCCTTCGTTCCTTCAACAGCCTCAGCAGTCTCAGAAGAGCTTTGTTTATCCGACATTATTACAGCGGAGACAGTCAAGTCAATACAGTTTACATACAGTGTGTGCATTAACTAAATTAGAAACTGAACTTTCTTGCTCATATTCAGAACTAATTCAATTGTACGGTAGCTTCTATGGAAAAATATACTGTGTAAACATCTCGCGCGTCGCCAGAATAACACATTACGATTTTTTAAGAATTTGAGATTGGTGAACCGCGAACCGCGAATGTTTTAAAAGTAACAACAAACATACAAGTCATGTTAATCAATTTTATATTCCTGATGACTGAAAATATGTCAGATTTCTTGCTTCATTTTCACACCCCCATTTAGGCACGCCCCTGTACAGTGGCGGATCCAGGGGGGGGGGGCCCCGGGGGGCCCGGGCCCCCCCCCCTTGAGAAAAAAATCATGTAAAATCACGCGATTTTTACCTTTTTGGGGGGTTGGGCCCCCCCCTGGCGCTCAAGGGGGGGGGGGGTGCAAATTTTAAAATTTCCGAGGACCAAAAAAAAAAAATGTGCTCACTACCCCCCCCCCCCCCCCCCCCCCCCCACTGAGCGACTTTTCGGCTGGCTGAGTCGTTGCGATTTTTTTTTGGACTCAAAAAAAAAAAAAAAAAAGTGTCCGCTTACCCCCCCCCCCCCCCCCCCCCCCCCCCCCCCCCCCACTGAGCGACTTTTCGGCCGGCGCGATTTTCAAATTTTCGGGAGCAAAAAAAAAAAAAAAGTTGGGCCCCCTCCCCTAAGAAATCCTGGATCCGCGCCTGCCCCTGTATGGGCAGACCGACAATTTCCTCTCACGGTTCGTTCGTTAGGCCGTAGGGTCAGCTCCTAATTTGGGTAGGGTCGGCTTCTGCAATCTCTTTAAAGAGAGGAGCCGATCCTAAATCAGAGGCTAACGAACGAAAGAGACAGAAATTGTCGGTTTAGGACCTACTAAGAAGGTCCATATGGTAAGGGACACTTTCTTTAATGCCCCCCAAGGAGATCAATGAAAGGTTTTTTTAAATAGTTATTAAATAGACATGAAAGTTGATGGAACAAGTATGATTTTGTTTAATGATTTTTGTTGTTGGTACATGTATACTTTTGTTTTCAATGAGTTGTTTCCAGGACGATGCACCTGGGAAGTAGGGGGTGGGGGGGGGGGGTGGGTGGTGGGCGGGGGGGGGGGGGGCGGCACAGCTCATATCCCGATGTCCTATTTCCCCTATATCTCCCCCTTTTCACTTCTGATTTTAAATCATATTTTTTAAACATCTGAATAGGCCTACCGTGAATACTTTTGCCCGCTTCTCTTACAAATTATCATCATTTTGGCTAAAAAGTATAGGCCCATTGATTTTAAGATTTAAAGCGATGTACATGTACATTTACATGTAGTTGCAATGCAACTTACAGAGTGGTCACCACTTCTTCGAATTGCTACATAATTATAATACCCTCTATAAGAAAGGGTCCGTTTAAACTTAACCAATATATGATTACACTTGTACGAAAAGCCTATATAGCAAGAACTCTCCAAACTTTCAAATACATCTCTAACCCCTTTAGTTTCCTTTTAATTCATTTTTGTAATCCATATACTTTATCAATGAAAGTATGCAAAAATATGTAAATAGTACCGTAGAAAAGTATATATTTTTTGAGGTGTAATAATTCATAGCAATATTGAAAAAAGGTAAAGAAATAGTGACGGTACGTATTATGCCAATCATGGGTGTCGATCCCGGGGGGGGGGGGGGGGGTGGGTGGGGTGGGGGGGGGGGATATACCCCCCCCCAATATTTCAGGTGGGGGGATGGCCTGTACAATCAACCCCCAATAATTCACCATCAAAAAAAAGTTAATAGAGTAGTTAAAGGTATTACAAAGTTTCGGTATTGGGTCATGAATTTGGTTCAAATTAACATATTGGAAGCATATGCGTTCCTACAATATTCATTGATCGTTGTCACGGTTGAAATCGAGTCTAAAGTTATGAAATTATAAATAATAAACTCTTTATGTTGTATAGCTCCCTCTCAAGTTCAAGATATTAATTTAGCTATGAAAGAATGTTTCTTGACTAAAATCGACCGATTAGCCATTCCCGTTTGGAAATTATATATCACAACTACATATTCTGAGATTTTCATGGTCGCAGCTACCATTGTACGACCATAGGCGCTATTTGAAATTTATCAAAATTTACCGGGAGCACCGGTAAATTTTTATATTCAATTTTTCTCGAAAACAGAAATGTTTTAGGGGCTAATTTTTTTAGTGCATATAATACATCCACAGGGGCATCCAAATATATCAAAATTGTAAAGATTCACTATCCACCCAATTTTCAAAATTTCCCAAAACTTTGTATTACCTTTAAGGAAACAAGTTATCACATCACTCCACACAGAGTATAATGCCTCTTCCTTGCAGTTTCAAAGCGCTTCATGTCTTCCTTAATCGCAAGATGACCATCATTTTTGCTATGGGTCCCATTCTCTGAAATGTTATCTTTATCGAGGTTGACTTGAAAAAGTTCATAACTTGGAAGGGAGGGGTGCAACCTGCCACACGCTTCTACCTCTTGGTTGCTTTGATCCATTGCCGAAAATATTTTGGCACCTATCACCCCCCCCCCCCCCCAACCACGGATACAAATCGACACCCCTGAATTGTCAATATTAAAGTTTATAACTACTGAGTTGCAGAAGAAGAAGAAGAAAAAGAAGAACTAAAAGAAGAAGGAGAAGGAAAAGGAGCAGAAGAAGAAGTAAAAGAATGGGAATTAGGAGAAATTAGATAGTGTGTCCCCATCTCTATGTGTGTCCCTTTATTGTCCGAAATTTCAAATTTGACTTTCAGGCAGCTCTCAATAATGTTTGAGCCGTAACTTCAGTTTGGAGAGCCGCGCTGATTGTATTGGAACTGTGAGTTTTTGAAAGTGATATTTCATTAATTGTATTTAGATATTTTACCTGTTTGTTCTAAGCTGAAAACATAACGCATATATCGACAATACAAAGATTTCGTACGTGAATATGAATTTCACTTTTCTTTTCAGGATAAAAGCTCAAGACTGAGGGAGGAGCGCTGCGACTATATTTCTCGTGTGGTCCCAGATACTGAAATCTCTGTTGGCTAAGGAAAATAATTCGGAAACCATGGATACAGACGCTGGTGAAGCAAGTGGATCGGGATATGTTGGAAGAGATACGGAAAAGGATTGTGATGATGGATTTGTTGATGAAGACGTTAGTATCTGGAATAATTTAATCATTCGTAGGGGTTACTTACTAACTTTCATTACTTTAGATCTTCTAGATTTACAGTCTAGACTTTTGCTAAGTCTCAGCTCTTGATTTTTGAAATGTTATTGAAACAATGAAACAAGACTTCAATTGCAGACGTAGACCCCAAATTTTTCCTTTTTTTTATGTTCATCTGCCTCTTTCAATCCAATTTTGTCACAATCAGACCATCACCAGGTTCAATAAGAAGTAGATCTATTAAGAATAATAAGGCCAAGTAAAAGAAAACGATGTGTTTCTTGTCCGGACTTTTTTTAAATTGGTGAGGGAGGCCCTTACTAGAGTAAAGGAGCCGGTTTTCGGCCACTTAAGACAAAATCCTATTTTTTGGACCCTTTACTTCCTATTTATTATCATTTCTTGTTCAAATCATGAAGCAAATATTATTATAATTTAAACAAAAATAGAATCCCAGAAAAAAAATCACGAATTGCCATGACAATATTCATTTCAATTTTCACTGTTTCGGAGTCAGTTATCGGCAGAGCGAACCAGTTTTCGGCCGCACGTACAAAGTCAATAGGAAGCGCGCGCGCGCCGTGCGTTTCCGCGCTGATCTATAGCACTAGCGGGCGGAGCAGGTATCCCACGCCGGAGCTCCCCGGAGCTCGCCAGGCCGAAAACTAGTACTGCCGTGATCGGAAATTGGAATCTGAATTAGATAGAGATATCGTGTGTGCGTTGCGGTGTGCGGCTGCATTGATTTAATACATGCGATGAGATACTTTTGAGCTTGCGACTAGCACAAAATCGGGCTCTAAATCTGAAAAATACTTAAAATAAAGCTCATTTTATGGTACCCATATTTCTTACAGACACGCGTAAGATACTTGATTTTTCAGATTCGGGTAGCGTGACCGCCGATTACATCGCTAAAATGTGATATTTTAGGATATATTTTTCATTGCAAATGTGGTTCTTCAGTGACACTGGCATAATATGGTATGTGTGGGATATGTGTTGTGCTATTATGCCATGTATTTTAATGTGATTTTACCATGCATCCAACCAATCGGCCGAAAACTGGAGCTGGCCGATTACCCCCTCCTTTACTCTATTTGTTATTTTTGGATTTTTTGTTTTTTTTCTTCTCAAGATTGCTGCTGGGACAAAGCTTTTTTTTATCCTAATGTAGTATCTATTTAAAGTGGATGATATTTTATCACATAATTTTGTCTTGAGTTTGTCAAATCAGAAACAAAAGTCAGAAACAAAAGTCAGAAATTAAATGATTTTCTCTCTCTTTCACAGACCATAGACGAGCACTAAAATACAGTGGCTAAACGTTTAATACTGTACAGTGCGAAAACAAGAAGTACGTAACTTTTGATAGAGAATAATCTCCATGCAAAGATGCTGATACATTAGTTTATGAAAATGAGCGACCATTTGAAATATGTTGATGATTGAGTTTTATCATCAGACCATTCAATCACAATTTTGTGGGATATATCATATAATTATTTCAAACAAAGATATACATCTACTAATTTTACCCATATTTGCTGAACTGTATTTTGATAAACTGCATGTAGTGGTGGTAACTTGTGTCAGTCGTAAAATATATGCATCTTTCTTTAGATTTTTATCAACAACAAAATTAAGGCTCCTTGATCATGGTAGTGATCCATTATTAAATTTTTAAAAAAATCTCCATTTTAGTCTATCGCATAATCATCAGATTCTGTGGATTGCTTGAGAAAGTTCTTCTCTTTAAAAAAAAAAAACTTGGTAGACAGAAAAAAAAGTTAAAGAAGAAAATAATCTACAAATAAAATCAAGTATTTAGATTTGTCCCGTTTCACTCATACATGTATCATTTGGAGCTATACACATCAGTAGTTAAATTGATGCATAATTTGAATTTTCATGGGGCAGTTCCTCGCCTGTAGATATCTTACTAGTTATTTTCACTATAATGTCAATGACAGGAACTCTTTGATGAGCTTGAGAATGAGGATATTCCAGCAAATATCCGAGAAGCCAGGATAGGTCAGATGAAGAGAGAGGCTGCAGCTGCCAGGGCCATGGAAGACAAGGGGCTTGGTCTCTATACGTAAGTACACAGAAATTTTCATTTCATTTATTTATTTCACTCTCTTTTGAAAAAACATCAAAAGTATATACATGTTTGTTCATTATCAACATTATCAAAGATTTCCAACAAAATATTTTCAAAAATGGGGTTCCACACACGCATCCATCATTAAACCATTTTCAATTTGGAGTGGTGCATCAAATTTACTGACCACATTTATAAAAAAATTCCAACAAATTGTTTTCAAAAATGGGGTTCCATAAAATCTGGTTGTCATTTTTGCAAATTTGCAAACACGGATGTTTCATGAAATGTTCCGACAAGTATCAACAAGTAAAAGAAAGGTCATCAGTTTTTTGCAGATTTGCCAACAATAATTCCCTGTCTTGTAACATTTTCATATCTCATTGTTTAAGTTTGACATCTCTCTCACACTTAATCTCTCCCCTTTCTCTTTCTCTCTCCCTTCTCTCTCATATTGTGACACACAGTGAGATAGAAAAGGAAGAAGATTTATTGAAGATGACGACCTCTATTCCTAAAGTCATCATTCACTTCTACAAAACCGACTTCAGAAGATGCTGCATTATGGATAAACATTTAAAAGTAAGATCACAGTTTTGGCATTTAATCATCTGACAGTTTAGGTGTATTGCAAACTTCTTTTTGAAGTATTACTCATGTATAAATGTACACCCTTGTCACAAAAGACCATCATCCTTGTTAAAATATGGTTCATTTAAAGTGTAATTTAAAAAAGGTATGCATGATATTTAAAAATAAAATTGTAATGTTTTGGTTATGCCTCGATACAAAAAAAATATGATTTTCATGATACTTTTTCTATTCAGGGTGTCTTTTAATCACCGCTACATGTGAAGAGCTAAATTAAAGAATGGATACTTTCTATCATATCCAATGTCTGGAAAGCATAAACTGAGAATTGTGATTTAGTTTGTGGTTTACTGGTAAAATTGCACATTTAAAATGAAGCTAGTATCGTTAAATCTAAATTTTGGGGGTCATTTATTATCAGATACTAGCAGAGCAATATCGAGATGTCAAGTTCAGCAAGGTGTGTGTGGACATAGTTCCTTTCTTCGTCACGAGACTGCAAATTCAGGTCTTACCAGCTGTACTTCTGTTTATTGATGGAGTTGTTGCAGATAGGTAATTGATCATTCTTTCTTCTATACTGTTATATTATGTACAGTACTCCTCCTCCTCCTCCCATCATCTCCTCCCCTCCCCTCATCCACTTCCTCTTCCTCTCCCTCTTCTCTCCTCCTTTCTTCCTCCCCCTCCCCTTTCTTCCTCCCCCTCCCCTTTCTCTTCCTGTCATGCCCATGTCCTCTTCCTCCTCCCCCTCCCCCTCCTCTCCTCTTCTCCTCCCCTCTCCTCCCCTCATCCAATTCCTCTCCCTTTTCTTTCCTCCTTTCTTCCTCCCCATCCCATTTCTCTTCCTGTCATGCCCACGTCCTCTTCCTCCTCCTCCTCTTCTTCTTCCCCCCCTTCTCCTCTTCTCCTCCCCTCTCCTCCCCTCATCCACTTCCTCTCCCTTTTCTTTCCTCTTTTCTTCCTCCCCCTCCCCTTTCTCTTCCTGTCGTGCCCACGTCCTCTTCCTCCTCCTCCTCCTCCTCATTCTCTTATCATTCCTCTCTCTCTTCTCTCCTTCTCCTTTCCTTCTCCTCTAACTCCCTTTTCTCCTCCTTCACTTTCTCCTCCCCCTCCTCTAATTATTATTATTATTATCAATGTACCTCTCAGTCATGATTAATGCATTATTAATTATCTATACCAGCCATTCCTGTCCTTGTATACATGTAATCATAAATATTGTCATACTTTGCATTAAAGGCATCGTTAAATGTTAAATCTGAGATGCATGGCTCTATGTGTTGTCAGTGTCTGTGATATGGTCTAATATTGAAGCCCGAAACAAAAAATGGCTTCAAACTGATCATGAAGTGCCATAAAAAGTAAAAAGCTTTGAGTGACCGGTTTTATACTCATTTTCGCCAACAGACTGTAGTGTTATGAAAACCGTTAGGCAAACACAAAATTTGGTTTCGATTTCCAATCATAAAAATCTTTACCTTTACCTTTACCACAAATACTGGAAGAATGAATGCTGAGACAGCAGTCGAGCTTCCAGGTCTTTCTTCTTGGTCTATCTCCTTGTACTCATTCTCTTTAATAATCATTCTCATTATATACAAGACAGGGAGTCTTGTGAAAGTCGTGAGATTCCTGACTGACCTAAAGGTTTATAATTATCATTGCAGCATGAGCTAAATCCAGGATTTTGTTTCAGAATCTGAGGCAATGTTACCGAGTCACTTTAATGTGTAGTGGAGCAATAGGGTCATTTCACGTTAAGTGTACACTTTTTTTCTCACTGGGGGTCAAAAATGAAAATTGTTGTTAGAGCAAAAGATGCACATATTCTGAAAGTTTGGGGTATATGTCAGAAATGTGTAAAATTATAGAGCGTCAAGTCCATGTTTACATATAGAAATATTCGATTGAAATACAGTAACAAAAATAGGCGTTTGGAGAGGACATTTTGTTTAACAAAGAACACATCAGCTTTATTATACCTGTAAATGGTATACACATAGTTTTCTGTACTTTTATATGCCTTTTTATACTTATCAAATGTTGATGCACTTATTTCCTATTCACTTAAGCCATATTTTGCCATAAAATTAGTGTATTTTATAGGAAACTGAATTATGGGGAGGTTGAATTTATTTAATGACATGAGAATTTCTTGTCCTTCTTATATAGACTTCAAATTTGGTATACAGTGTTGCATTTATGTCTAAATTATTTGATGCTGTGTAAAAAAAAACAAGTGAATGCAAGTTTTAATCAAATATGAGCTTCCAAACTTAATTCATTGACATGTTTTGGAGAGGACATTTGTTTAACAACAAATCTTAGCAATATGAACTCTTATTATATTAGTTGTTATGTAAATTGCTATGCATCATTAATTTCTAACATTTCTGTAAGAACATGGCAATAGATTATTGGAACATTATATGAGCCAAGTGACATATATTGGAGAGGATAAACTTCAAATTATTCACCATCATTACAACTCCAACTTTATCTCAGAATATATGGCGTGAAAGTTTTGTTATTCATACATTGTTTCATGTTATTTAAACAGTATTTTACAATAAAAACAATACTGATATTGTCTATTGATACACCAGTTTTTATATACAAGTCTTATTATTTATTTTTTCTATAATCCAAACTCTCAAAGAGTGACTCGTTGATATACATTGTATGTTATGGAGAGGACACTTTGTTTAACAGTGACATCTGAATGTTTAAATGCAATTTACTTTTTTTGTAATCAATACATTCACCAGTCTTTATTTTTGATTTTCATATACCAAGTTAGATAACGCAATATAAGGTAGGAAATGTCCCGATACCATGCATATTGTCAATTAAACTAGTATTTATAGTGAGTAATAAGCAAAAAAAAACATCTTACTTTAAATTCCTGCAAAAACAATATGAGAATATAGGTTTCCATAATTGTTGGTATAACTGATCAGAAAGTCCTAACTGATAAATGAATAACAGGTACTGTAACAAGTTACTTGCTTGTCTTTAAAACCGTTCTATTTCTCAACAGTAACAAGACACTTCTTGTCTTTAACAACTTTTTTTTTCTTAACAGATAACAAGGCACTTGCTTGTCTTTAACACAGTTCTTTTTTAAACAGATAACAAAACAATTGTCTTTAACAACTTTTTTTTCTTCACAGATAGCAAGGCACTTGCTTGCAGCAAGTGAAAACGATTTCGTTTAATAACATTATGGAAATGCAAGCATTTAATTAAACAAACAGAACTTTTTTTTTATTCCTGGCTCATTTTTCCTGATTAAGGTTTCATATAAAGAGGTAGAAAATGAAATTTCTAGAAATGTGATTTTCTCTTTGAAATTCAGATACAGTTCGCCAAATTATTTTTTTTTGGTAACCCTTTCTTCAAATTGTTTTAAAGCGCTCGTGTGTTAAATTTGCAACATGTGAATCAAATGAAAGAAGGGGATCTCAGCTTTACAAATATGTGTCATTTATTAATTATAATTGAGATTAAGATATGATAAAACATCGACAATTCAAAGTTTAGTTTTTTCTCGAACGCACTTTATTTGTAAAGGTTGAGAACTGTTGAGAACTGATTTTTCTATAAACAATTGTTCGTGATGCGAAACGGTTACCATGCGAAACGGTGCGAAGCTCTACACACAGACAGCGTATTGCTCTGATTGGCTGTATGCAAATGAGTGCATACTGTACTGGGATCTGGGACTCTCGATCGTGGACCTGGGAAAACAAATTACTGTAGTTGTAGTTTGATAATTCCAATCAGAATAGTGAGACGTATAAATAGTCCTCTCCCACATTCACCTAAAATTACGTTCGCCTCAAATCTAAATCGGTCCTTGTGAATTAATATTAGTACTCAAGGACAACAAGACGGTACTTCAACGGGGGAATGAAATTCAAAATCATCATTCCGTTCACGATTTCATTTGATATTTCTTCCTTTTATTAATGCCGTACCATAAATTCTGCCATTTCGTTTTCCCTTCGTTCTTTCTATAACAGTGCAGTTCGAGGGGCAAGGCAGGTGCGCTAGTAGGTTAGTAGACCCTATTGAAGCTAGCGCAGAGGTGCAACAAGAGGGCCGGCAATAAGCCCTATCGGACCCAGGCGCAGGTGCGATAAGTGCAATAAGTGCAATAAGCCCTATCGGACCCAGGCGCAGCTATCGCACTAGCCTTTTGACAAGGCCTCGTGACTCTAAGCGGCTGAGATGAGTCTAGATACCCAGAGTGAACGCGCGACCGAGTGACGGAACGTCACGAGGCCTTTTTGAAAGTGGGTTTCACTGCTCCGCATGAATTATTCATAGATACATATTAGCATGCCAATACGCCTACTTTGGATTTATTGACCAATCAGAACGGCGATCTCCCAGTTGGCTTCGTTCGTGATTCGTTCCATGTAGAGGTCAGTGGTCTTAGCACGTACGTAATAGTTCATAGCATGTAGGTCCATGTTCGCACTACGTAGAGTTTACTGTGTGTGTGTGTGTGATGGATATGCTGACGTCGTGCGAGGATACGTTCGCTGATTGAACGCTCCATTTTCTGGAGCGAATTCCAGTCTGAAACAAGGGTTAACATAAGAAATCCAAATCAGATTGATAAAGGCCACTAGGATGGGCTCCTCGCTCTCGCGTTCACTTGGGTTTTCGCGATTAGTCTCGTTTTAGTCGCTCGGCGTTTATCAGACAAGTGGCCTTGTTTAAAGGCTACTATCGCACCTGTGTGCGATAAGTGCAATAATGGGCCTTTTAACGCGCACCTGCGTTTACTGCGCTAAACGTTACAGCGAACGTATAGTTTATTTTGATGGATACTGTATATGGGGCAAAGGTCAGAGGATTTGTTTTCCCTACTTGAAGTGCCTGGTTAAAAAAATGTGTCCTCTCCTTAACAACCTAATGGCATACATTATATTGCTACCAGGGTGGTAAATGATTGCAATGATCAGTAGATTTTGTCAGTTACACACTTACAAATATTGCACTTTAAAATGTATTTAATATCAGACTATGTTGTGAGAATATTTCTGTCTTTGCATTCAGAAATTACCCAATTACATAGAGGAATTAATGAAAATCAATACCAAAATAAAATTATAGCTGTTGACATGATATTTAATGAATTCTTATACTGAGTGGAACAACATATCAATGTTTTCTTACATGAAGGAAGTGATTATACTATAAAAAAATAATTGTTTCTGTACATTGTTAACAATGGGTAACTCTGTTATGGAGAGGACATTCAGTTTAACATTGCATTAGTGTGAGATACTGACCATCTATAGATATGTAGATGGAAAATCACATTTCATGATATTAAATGGAGGCATATTATTATTGTATACCAGTGCCATAGATAGTGCAAGTCTCAGTGCTTTAATATATGAAGAAAATACCTGTTATGGAGAGGACACACTTTTAACGGAAAATAAAGTCATCAAATTAACCAAGCAATAAAATATATATCACATATTTTGTTCATTGATTTGAGACATGTCCTCATTTTCAAACATTCTGAAGATTATTTAAATAGAGTTTAGGCCCATATATATCATTTTAAGTCACTGCTGCTGGCCTCAATGTTATGGAGAGGACATGTTTTTTAATTTTAACGGAAAAGATGCCTTTTACAAAAATATTCATCATTTTCACATTTATTGGTCAAATTTGGTCAAATAAGTTTTATGATGTTACATAGTGGCTGTGCTGACACTAAAACATTAAAATTTTACACAATTCTCAATAGATTCATGTAAGATATCAATGAACATTATCAAGATTATGAAATGAGAATCCCTTTTCCGTTAAAAATGCACTAAAAATGCTGAAATTAACAGAAATAATGTTTGCAGTGTTATGAAAATTGAACTGTAGGTTGCTGTTGATAAGGTCCATCAAATAAAATGGCCAACATAAAATAATAATTGTTTAAAAGATGCCAAAATGGGGAAAACCCCATTTTTCAAAAAGTGTACACTTAACGTGAAATGACCCAATAATTGTTTCCCAACATACCACCATCTGTCATAGCCTTGCAGTCTTATTATTTATTTTTACTACTTCAACTTGATTCTCTTCTGTTTTCTGCAGGGTTGTGGGTTTTGATGAGCTGGGAAACACTGATAACTTCACAACAGATACCCTAGAAAAGAGGATAGCAAAATCAGGTAAGAAACAGCATATCAGGATGACTAACCTCCCTCCCTGAAAGTAGGAGTAGTAGTAGCTGCTGCTACCTTGCTGATAATAAGGATGATAATAATTATATAATATGGACTGGCCTTGAGGGAGATACCACATAATATTTCCAAAACTAGACTCATATTGCCCTGAGTCAAAGACGAGGGCAATATGGGTCTTGTGAGAGCAATATATGTGGTATCTCTCGAAAGTTAAGCCAGTCAATATTGTTATTATTATCCAAATCAGACAACTAGAGCAAACACATACATGACAATCTCATAGAACTGAAAAAAACTCTGTCAAACCAGCACTGAGCATCCAGCTGCTTGACAAAATTTTGATACACTGCCAACAGTGTACCTAATTTGGTGTGATTATTACGTCACAATAGAGAGCGCGCAAAGTGCGCAGGTTTTCGTACGCATAATAGATGCGCAATGAAAATGACACAATACAGCGCAGTGAATATGAGACTATATTTCCTGCTTTTTTAACAAGTAACGTCCTTAGGCTTTTTCATGATGTGGTAATATGGTGTCATATTTACTGACTACGGTAGCTCTTTTAGGATTACAAACGAGTGTAATATGATTTTGTAAAACCACTGCTCAGATGTCTGATTCTGGTAATAATTACATTTAATCACTTTTATGATGATAATAGTAGTAGTAATAATAATAATAGTAATAGTAAGGATAATGATAATTATGATAATTTATGTAATAAAAAGTATAATGGTAATAAAAGTAGTAGTAATAAATATAGTAGTAGATATAATAATAGTAGTAATGATAATGATGATGAATAATGATAATAATAATAGTAGTAGTAGTAGTAATAAGGATAATAATAATAGTTAAAATAATAATATAAGTAATAATTATGATGATGATGGTTTATGGCAATCATTTTCTTGTTCTAGAAATCATCAAGCCTATGAACGCCGCTGGATCCGCTAATAAAACCATCTTTGGGTTCGACAGGAGAAGAGACGACAGCAGTGATGAAGACTATTGATGATGCCTTCAAGCTGGCAAAGAAGTAACCCTTCACAAATAGTTGGCATGTGTGAGAACAGAGGATCAGAGAAACAGAGTACCGGTAGTGACAGTTTGAGGGGAATCGTACAAAAACTAAGAATGTTTTAAAGTTTTGAACACAAATACGGTAATAATAATAATAATAGTGTACATTTATAATGTGCCATGTCTGCCAAAATTGACACTCCTGGTGCAGTTGTGTGAAAAATTGTATAATTGTGGGCATACAACAATCAAGTGATTCTAGAAAGAAAGTTAAATACACATAAGTTAAAGTTTAACATACTTCAGGACATAATTTTGCAATAATAGAATTACAATATTGTTAAAACCTAAAAGCAAGGTTACATACACTTAATACACAGGTAATGGAGAAAATGGAGAGCTTTCATGGTATGTCATGACATATAAGTAGAACTCTCCAATGGTTTATACCAAAAAAGTCACTTTTGATGATGGGACAGTTATTTCTTTGTAGTTTTTGTTTGGTGCAGTATGTGTGCATGTAGGATGTGGATGCCTGCCTTCTTTTCACATGCAATACAATCATTTCCTGCTTGGTTCAAAGTCTGTTCTTTTGATACGACCAAAATAACAAATTAAACTTTGACCTTGAGGTTGCTTATTTTCTGAGGTAATTGTGTCACATATTTATGAAATTCCAGTGTGAATTTCTTGCTCACTAAGAGCCAAGGAACTAAAAAATATTTATTAACACAATCTTGGCCTTCTTGAAGTACTTTGTTGGAATAACTATGCATTACCAGATGTGTTGAATGAAAACCAATTAATTTCAAGAATTTAAACTTCCTATTTACTTTCCATCACAGTATCTTTCACCTTCTATTTTAGTTTTTACACTCAGTTTGTATATTTTGTCATAGATGTGAGTGAAACCAGTACATTCTTTAATTATAATTTGAACATACAATGTAAATACTTTCCTCAATTGAAAGTGTGTGTTTATTTGTTGTTGTATTTATTTCATATATTTTGTAAGAATTTGTATGCATATTTGCACATTTGGAAGTGGCTTGAAATTACCTCCAAGAGGCTACATCCGGGCATTCCGGGCATTCCGGGCCTTCAACTTCGCCTCTGAATTGTGTCTTTTGGGTTAAAAGGCACGCTCTCATTCATATTATTGCTTCTCACATCAACCATATAATTAATAAATAATAATAATAGTGGGTTCTTGCTTATAGAGCTCATGTCTGTGGACATCTAAACTCCTGGTGCTCCACAATTATTAACTCATCCATTATGGCGCTCTAGCATTTTAAGGAATTAATTCCTGCTAGATACCAATTTACTATGTGGATCGAGTGTGGCAAAAGTAGATTTATGCCATGCTAAAGGGCGTTAGGGTTGTGGCAGAAATTCAAACCCCATACACCGAGGTTCAACTTATCAACTAGACCACGACAAATCTACGTATTATTTGTAAATAGTGGGTCTATAAGGATTTTGTGTACATGTGCAATTTCAGCATTTAAGAGGAAAAAGAATTACTGGCATAGGGGCACAGGTGAGGGGATTTTTTTTTCTTTTTTCTTTTTTTTTTTTTGGGGGGGGGGGGGTGGGGGGGGGGGGGGGGTAATGAACTTAAATTGCACAACTTAATTTAGTTTTTTTTTAACATTTGTTTTGTGATGTACTGAATGTGATTTTTTTAATGTACATGTATATTTGTGTGGATTGATTAATAAAATTGGCAAGATACCTAAAATCTTGTTTTCAATTAAACAAGGAATATTCATTTTTCATTTTTGCTTCAACAAATTTATACCACCTTGCAGTTGGGCTTCTAGTAGCTATGAATCAATACCATTTTTTTCTATTACTCTTGTCTTAAATCCCCAATGCACTACTTATAGCTACTTGTGCCCTCTTTATAACAAACAATGCCTAATCGGTGACCATTGGTCCCCATGATCCTCTTTTTCTTATGTTAATTGAGAGCTGATTTGATGAGATAACCACCTGTACAGTGACCTTGCAGGGTGGTCTAATCCCTCCTGCCCACTAGTACAGATTAAAGCTCATGTACAGCTTCGATAGCAAAAAGGAAATTTGAAAGAAACTGTTAAATATAGTCTCATGCTTTTCTTATATAAAAAGATACATGTATGAGATTGTTTGGTATGATATACTGTGAACTGCAAGGAATGCTAGACAGCAGCTTTTATACTCCCCTGCGTTGGGACCCTTCCGCACCAATGGATCCAAGCTCATCAATCTCGGGGCTTCACTTGGAGACAGCATATGTGTAGAACCTCATTTAAAAAAAGAGCTCCGATATATGTATATGTTAATATAACAAGGTGATTTTGCTGGTCCCAGCTCTTATATATTTTTTTTGTTTTGTTACCCCGGCTTAACAAGGACCTTGTTTTAATGAGTTTCCACTGTTCATACAGTGCTTGTAAGTTGTGCAAGTGTTTGTGCATGTTGTAGTTGTAAGAATTTACTCTCCAGGATGGGATCCAAATTTTTTCTCTCATTTTATTACTATTTCACTTGAGGAAAACAAAATGCACAACAGCCTTGTATTTCTAGTATCTTCCTATTGATCATTTAAAATTGAAGAACTTTGACAAAAATGTTTGGGGGCTTACCAAAACTGTACATCAGCTTTAAAGTCAATAAGAGTTGTGCCGTCATAAAATTCTATTTTTAGAATTTCTCAATTTGAACTTCATTTTCGGGAAAGAGCATAAAATGTAATGTTCGTAATGTTATGAACCAGAGCAAAATAACAGTGATTTCCTATTGAAATAAATTCCGGGCATATCTCAGCCAATACTTAACATTTTCAATTGGTTTTCAATTAATGCATTTGGAAATTATTTTGTATGCTCTTTCGGAAAATGAAGTTCAAATCTGGAAACTCTAAAATAGTTTTTTGATGACGTCACACTTGACCACTCTATTGGTTCATCTATCAACTCATCACTTTAACAAAAGTAGGAATCACACTGCAAATTTGGTATGAAATGAAACATCTTTATTCGCACTTCATTCTTTGTTTTTTTAAAGTTTTGCAGCTCAATGATAAAATTTATACTAGAGTTTAAGCTACATAAGACTATGGTCTATTTAAAAAAAAGTAATATATCATATATTCCAGAACCAAAGATGCTCTCTATCAATGAAGGGAAAGTGTTCCAAATATGTTAATGAAAAAGAAAATATATATTGTTTTTTAATTTTATGTTATGACCAATAAAATCACTTAATACCAAACAAATACCGGTATTAAAAATACGGTATTAAAAATATAAAGCACTTTAATAAGATAAAGCGTGAAATTAATGACAAAAAAACTAAACCCAATAAGGTGTAACTACATGTATGTAACTTGAATTCTTCGGCAAAATTGATATTTTTGCTGGGTTATTACCAAGACGATGATGCAATAACATATGAATGGTGATAAATGAAGGATTACTGACTATTTTCCAACTTGTGATAAACTTAATGAAAAACCATGGACCTAGGATACAATAGCAATGGGAAATGAATCTAATATTTGAAAATTCTTACCAAATCAATTAAAATATCTAGATGTTTATGACAAGTGCACAGCATCTTGTCATAATTGTGACACTAAAAATATTTAAAATACATATATCTTTCTTTCTTTTTATTCTGAGGGCACATGAAGTACCAGTACCTGCAATATGCTTTGATCAGAAGATAAAAATATTCTGGCTTTAAATAAACACCAACAAAAACATTGATCACAAATGGTTCTTACACCATTTCATTTCATAGCTCAAATACGAGATGACACACAATCACAATTAACACAAACTGCCAACATATTAATTCAATTTAAATATTCTACTGAAATCAGAATAGATTAAATTATCATTGTAGTTAAATACATCATTAACATTTCTCCTCAATTTAATATTTGTCAAATCTATAAGTATCTTAGCATCGATACAAATTAAGAAGTAAACATTATAATTTTACTTGTTAGAAGGTTATATCGATAACTTCAAAAATTAAGACTGCAATAAAATGATCAGATAGGAAATCTGAAAATTTATGGCAGCCACAAAAAAACTATCAATCTAGAAATCACAATAAAAAAGTCACTCATTGACAGCATAAATGTGTTTTAAATTTTATAATTTTCTTTTTCCTCTATTTAAAAATAAGGTAAATGGTCAATGAAGAGTATTTCAGGGATAGGTAACATAGGTATCACTTGGAGAATAACTATTCATGTAAATAACCACTAATACCATGGACATGGCTGTTACAAATCTTCACAAACTGAGTAAGCATGCAGCATAAATGTGTGATAAATGTGATGGAAAATGCATGATAGCTCAGTGGTAAAGCAGTGGTCTTGTACATGGGAGGCCTTGAGCTCAAAACCAGATTGAAAACCTGTACCCTTTGGTGAGGCATCAATCTTTGATGACAAGGTCCCTTGGATAGGACATCAAGCTGTAGGTCCCCTTGGTTGTTTACCCTACTTGCTTTACCAGTGGTCATAATAACTAAAACTGAGATCGCGTCCTCGCTATGAGGCTGTAAGATATGTATTGTCATTGGCAGTAACAGCTTTCTTCCAGGACTCCAACAGAGTATCAGCCTTTTCACACAGGGGTAAAATTCATCGTATCTAGAGCTGATTACTTTAAAGCTGTTTAACTAAAAACCTTTAAAGAAAATTTTGCCTTTGTGAAGGTCGTTTAAACGATGTTCGGATACCGGTAGATACAAAGTCGCGATTCATACCCCGGTCAAAGCAGGCTGCAGATACGAAGCCCGTATCTAGAGAGCAAGACATTTTGTGTGTGAACAGATATACGTCCTTAACTAGACCGAGCATTGCTCTTTAAACGCTCAGTAGGGCCATTGCGCATTTACGAGCAGTGAGTCACTGCTCATAAATGCGCAATGGCCCTACTGAGTGTGTGAATCTCGAACGACCGCACCAAAATTTTCTGTGTGTGAATGATGTTGTATCTAAAGCTGATTAGTTTAAAGCTTTTAAACTAATCAGCTTTAAAGAATTTTACCCCTTCACAATTTGGGAAAGTTAAAATGTCCAAAATGTTTCAGGTTTTCCAGTAGTATGTGGTGTTCTCTCATATCTTTTCAGTGTAGTTAAGCCCAATACAATGAAGACTACAGAGTGATGCAGTGGTGATAAACAGGACAATCATACAGCGAGTGACATTACAACCAATGAGGATTATAAGGAACAATGGTCCCATAGTGCAATATGGATGTAGCGTTCTATACAATCAAACAATATAGCTATATAACATTTTGCCAATAAGCACTCAAATTCAATCTTATTTTTGCCCTTTTCTAACAATATCACATTTGTTTATCTATGAAATAACAAGGGTGGGGGGAGGGGTTGTCATACATGGACAATTTCAATGCCATGGACTATTACATTGAAAATAGCTGTTCAAAATGGATAGGGGTATAATGGATTTATGGGACATAGATGCAAATCTACCCCAATACTCTGATAGAATTTCTCTCTTCTTTTACTGCTTCAGCCACTGGTTGATACCTGTGGGGATATTGAAGAAAGGGAATCCACTTGGCTTGGCTGGAAGAGCAGATCCTCCGGAGGTTTGTTTAATGAGCCACTTCTCCTGCAGGTCATCTTCCTTGGTCTCCATCTTGGACTCTTGAGGCACACTATTATCCTTTCCCTTCAGGAGCCAGGAGGTGGAATCATGTGTGGGTACCTTGAAAGCAGTAGTGGCGAAACCAGATAACCTTGGGAGCAACCACTCAGACTTCAAAGGCGCATCCTCAGAGCTATTCTTGTTGTCGACAACCATCGGCTCAGCTTGAGTTTCTGCTTTCTTGAAGAGCCACTGGCTGACAGAGGTTTGGTCTGGCTTCTGCTGGACAGAATCCTTCTTCAACCAGGCTGGTTTCTCCTCTAGCTGCCATTTCAGGAAGGCTGCGAGGATCACTGACTCGTAGTCTTGTTGAGGAGTGGTCTTTGAGGAGAGCCATTCTTTGACAAAGTCTTCTTTGGGTAACTCTTCTTCCGGTCTGGTTTGTTGGGCATCCTTAGACTCCACAGCTATGTTCTCCTCTCCAGCTGGCTTCTTGGCGAGCCATTGGTTCTTGGAAGACTCTGGCACGCCCTTGAAGCCACCCCTAGCGGTGTCTGCACAGTTGTCATCGCAGAGACACTCCTCAAAGGTCTTGCACTTTTCATTTCCCTTACACACCTCATCAATGTTGACATCAGTGGTCTTGGCTGGGGTTTGTTTGGAGGAACAGCATGTGTTTTTCTGGTTGCGCTGGGTACGTGGTCTAGGGCTTGTCTTGGGGCCACAGGGACCTGGAGCTCCAGATGGAGTATCCTGAACACAGGACATCTCTGCCAGGTCCTCTATTTCAATGGGCTGTACAATAAAAAAAAAACAGAAGCAGGAAATACCAAATACTCTGTTAATTCATGTCACAATTAAAACTCATCAATTCTTAAAACTAAAACCACCACTAGGCAGATTTGATACAATTCTGTGCAGAATTTCAATGCTGGAAGAAAGAGATCTCTATCTGAAGGTACAACAAATGTTCTCTTCAACACTTGACTTGACAGTGTTTCTATATTTTCAATTCCACCAATGTTTCCTATTAAACAGAAATTCTTGAGAGTCAAGTTCTATTGATACATGGTTTAAAAGAAAGGATGATATCATCTGTTTGGTATCAGAAGGGCATTAACTCTGTGTCAAAGTATATGAATCCGTCTGGACCCAAACAAACGACATAGTTATAATGTGCAAGCTGTGAAGATTAAACTATCAAATAAATAATAACAGGAGATGATGTATGATTTAAAGGTATAGACCAGTTTTGGAAACGCCCCCTCTCTAAAAATAAAATGGAAGCTCTTATTACCAATCATGTGAAAGAATATGTTTTGACTAAATACATGATGATACAAATTTTCCTGGGAAACCGCCTACTAATTGATGTATTTAGTAAATTATTATATCTACCCAGACTGGATAGATATAGGGTTGTCCCATACATCTTTCTGTGTATAGTGCTTGTAACTTTACCAAGACTGGGCCAAATTTCTTATCATTTTGATGATTCCAGAACCTTGCAGTACACACCAATACTTATATGCTAGATGATCAACCTTTTCTGATCGATTCCACAACGTTTCTTTCACAATGTAATCGCATGACCAGAACTGGTCTATACCTTTAAAGCAATGGGAGTTAGTTTACCTTGGCTGGTACCTGACTAGGGTGGCAGGTAGTTTGGGCTTGATCCTTCTTCAACCAACCCTTGGTTCCTGATGGGCTGCTGTATGGTTAGAAAGAAAGTGATAATTTATATAGTAATTAGGTAAACAAATCCCCCTGGATCTTTGTCTAATTCATTCAATCCCATACACGATCAAATATTCTTCAGATCATGTAAATAAGTTAAAGAGAAGGTTGAGTTCTGGGGAGAAGTGAAAAATAAATTCAGACAGAATCAAACAAAACTTAGCTGTATGTTTAAGACTACAAATAAATGACATGCACCAAACGATTTTGGTAGAAAATGTATAGGGGGCTGAGTAATGAACATAGACAGATAAGGACATCAAGGTGAGTAGGCCTGACACCATGTGCTTAACACAGGTCTCAATGTGCAAATGAGAGTTGTGGTTTTTATTGAAGATGTTTTCCAGCAATTTTTTGTGAGGTTATTTTTATTTTACTGGTTCAAACAATCAATCCAGAATGAATTATAACCATTTTCTCTTTACATACGATGCTCATACCAGAGCTCAAGGTTAGCTTTAACTGCACAAAGCAATGTCACAGACAGCATTCATCATTTCATCAGTCCTAAACACGTTCTTAGCAAATTATTGGTATGAATATGTAGAGTTCTTCCAAAGTTAGCCGATGCAATACAGTCAAACCTGTCTACAGCGACCGCCCAAGGGAAACACAAAAAGTGGTCTTTGTAGACTGGTTCCTTTAGTACATGTTTCGACGAGAAACCATTCTTCAAGCGAAACAAAAAAATGTGCTTGCTGTAGACAGGGGATCACTAAAGCAGGTGTTTGACTGTAATAAGTTTACTCCAAAAAGCAATGTCACAGACATCATTCATCATTTTATGAAAGTCCTAAACACGTTCTTAGCAAATTATTGGTACAAGTATGTAGAGTTCTTCCAAAGTTAGCCTATGCAATACTTACTAGAAGGCAGGCTTGGTCTGCTGGTGGCGGCTCACTCCAACGCTGTCGGTCTTGGAGGTGCTGCGGATCCACTGGACGTCTGGTGAGTTGATGATACTGGCGAAATGGGCCAGGATGGCTCGAGGGCTCTGGTCAGATTCTTGAGCTTGAGGGACCATGATGAAGGAGTCTTGGTCATCATCATCGCTCTTCTCGCTTTGGCACGTCTCCATGGCTGGAAGGTCTTCAAGGAAGAGCAGAACATATCAACATTAAAGGGATAGTTGAGTTCTTGTTTCAGACTGCATTTGCCTTCAAAGTGCATGGTTATTGCTCTTATTCTTATTTATGACATTTCTAGTGCCCTTTTAGGACCTAAAATTGCTAAGAAGGTAATTTTAGACCCAAAAATGTGTGAAATTCAGCTAAATGATCAGATAAATTTAGCTCAACTTTAAAAAAATATGGTGACCGTTAATTAATTGAGTAATTAATAATAACAATACATGGGCCTGTTGGTTGTGCGTATTATAACCAACATGAAAAGCCAACATCGGCATTGGCTGGAATATATGTATCAGGCGCTATTTTCGATTTTTCAACGGCTGGTTCAAATTATTAAATATTTGTGGGGCACCACAAATATTAGGAATTATTATATTTATGGATATTTCAGCCGTCTTTGAACCGATTTTGATCAAACAAAGATCATTTTGTAATTTAAATTGTATGTTCTTTCAAATTTGATACTCAGTTTTTTATTATCATCTCACAAAAACAAATATTTTGTGTAGCGCCCTCTGCAACTCAACCCAACTATCCCTTTAACCCATGGACTACTCTATTTGGTTTGATTATTTTACTCGACTGCTAAGAAAGCGTGTGTATGCTGTATGCTTGTAGGTAAGCAAGCAGGGGACCGACGGCTTAAAGTCCTCTCTGAGGACTTCGATTTCGATTTCCAATCATAAATATCTCGATAATCAGACAGGCTTGTAAAAGTCATGGGGTTCCTGACTGACCTTAAGGTTTATAATTATCATTGCAGCATGAGCTAAATACAGGATTTTGTTTCAGAATCTGAGACAGTTACCCAATCCCTTTAACCGCCCTCGCAAAATGCGACATGACTATCTCTCTCTCCATGCTATGCCCTTCATCACTTTCATCCTGTTTGAAGAAGACCGGATTTTGTACCTTGTTCTTTGGACAGCCATCCGGCTGCATCCAGCTTCTCCTGGAAGATGGGGAAGACAGTGAGCTGAATATCATCTTCAGTCCCACAGCTAGCCTTTGGTGTCAGCCAAACCTTACCCTCAGTAAACTCCTTGAATGGGGTCATGATCTAAACATGGATGAAATACAGGTAAAGGAGAGGTGGATTTATACATTTATACATTTATATATCGAGGATTCAGTGACACAAAGCCGAAACTCCATATTTTGCTAAAATGAGTATTTGATATCAAAATGTTCAGAAAAATGTGGGCTTTCTAGGAAACACAAAGACTTAACTCCACCCAACATCCCATTGAAGTCAATGGCAAGTGAAACATACAGTAGACTTAACTCCTTAAGACCCAAGTGCTCAGTGACACATAAACCACTTTTTCTCAAAATGGCCAAAATGGAGTTATGTCTTTGTGTCACTGACCCCTCGATATGAGGTAAATGGATACACTGTAGGAAGAAAGCCGGATAATGATATGATTGCAGGGCCCTTTATATAGGGAGAATAGTATTAATACAAAAAAGGCTACCTGGCTAAACAAGACATGTCTCTATTATTAAAATATATTCAAAAGAGTATCAATATCCTACAAATAAACAACAAAATAAACCATGCCACTTTGGTCTCGATTTAAAGAAGAACCACATTTTCTAATAATATTCTTTTTACATTTTTTCAGTTCATGTATTCTCGAACCTGAAAGACTACATTTTCATCTATCCCCCTACCATGTACCACACACAGTACTGTGAATAAAAAAATAAATATCGTCTGTTCAGAGCCAGAAGGATATTAACTCTGTGTTAAAGTACATGTACAGGAATTAATGCCCTTACGGCTCCAAACAAACAATAGGATTTGATACATTTTATGAACCCACGATATTTGTCAACATGACATTGATTATTGAACTCTTTTTTTTTTCAATTACGAGAAACTTATGATAACCTTCACGCTAGAGAAGTTGTCATAGGAGCTGACGTCTGTACTAGTTTGGCCAGGGGGATTAGACCACCCTGCAAGGTCACTGACAGGTGGTTATCTCATCAAATCAGCTCTCAATTAACATAAGAAAAAGGGGATCATGGGGGACCAACAGGCACGATATAGAGGGCGCAAGTAGCTATAAGTAGTACAGTGGGGCTTTAAATGTGTTTGTACATTTGGACATGAAAAATAATAAACAAATAGCACCGACCTGTCCGGGTTTGACATGTATTTCTTCCTTGGCAGGGCAGAAACGCTTTGGGTTGATGCTTCCATAGGATAGAATGGACTGCTTGAGGTGTTTGGGATCACTCACAAACTCTAGGGCTCCACTTTCTTCGGGTTCAAGTTGGAATTGTTGAAATCTGCAACCATGGTTCAATAAAAAGAAAAATAGTCAAATATCACAGATATTGTAAAACACTTTGAAGAGAAAATGCTAACAACTGAGAAAGATAAGTTTGCTCATGTTGTAAAGTCATTGAATAACATGTTATACATGTAGATACAATTTCTACAATGATATATCTGGTTGGTGCTGATGTAGGCCACTGACGGGTGAACGATACATGTAGGTGCTAGATTAATTTTTTTTAAACCAAAACTGAAGGGATGGAAATGTGGTGGTACAGCATGTTAAGAGTGTTATTTATAACAAAAAAAAACAACCTCATATGAATAAATAATGGACATGATTAGGGAAAACATGGAATCTGATAAATAAGATCAACCTTTGATGGACATGTAATCAGAAGAGACTAGCAAAAGACGGACGGATGGATGGTTTTAGAGTATGAGGAAATTAAAGATTGAAGTTGATGGAGGGCTTGGGTTTAGCAAATGGCACTCATGTGGTTGAAATCATACAGGGCGAGGGACCAGACTGGTTTCAGACACATGGTTGTCAACATAAGGCTTTGACAAGCAGAGCTGCCAACCTTGTGCGACCCAAAAAAGGAATTTCAAGCAAAAAAAAGGAATTCATCAAAACGAAACTTACAACCACACACACGACACATTTCCAATGCAGAAAAGTCCATTCCTCATGCTGTTTTTTTCCATATTAGGACCTATAGTTTATTTACAAGTAGGTATTTTTTTATTTATTTTGGTATTTAGCGTTTCATTCTTTTTGAGAATATTTTTCTCTTTAAGTATGTTTTAAACTTATTTTTCTATTGAATTTGTGATCAAATCAACATTTAAGGGTGGTTGTTTGGCGTGCGGTATGTAACAATAATTTTTTTTTAAAAATACATAATTTAAAAAAAAAGTATTTTATGAAGAAAAAACGGACTACCGTAATTTGAAGGAAAAAACAGAATGATTCTGGGAAAAACATAATGGTTGGCAGCTCTGGCTTTGACAAGGCATGTGAGGAAGAGTGAAATGATCAAGTGACGATACCTTTTCATGATGCCTTCGATGTCTTGCAAGTCAACGGTTTTCCTGGCTGACCTAGCGTGCTCCTGCAGTGCCTGGAGAGCTCCGAGTTCCTTCTTCAAGCTGTCTGCTTGCAGATGAAGGTGCTCTTGCTTGACCTGAAGCAGTGTGTCCACCTGATTGAGCAGGTAAACCTCTCGGGTGCGGAGGCTCTCTAGCTGGCGACTGAAGTTGGCCTGGATGTCGTGCTTGGACTGCAAAGAAAGAGGAAATAAGTGTTCAGAAATATTATGAAATCTCTTGTTCGCAAGGACAAAAGGCAAGTCAGAAAAAAGAAAAGAAAATTGAATCTGTTACAAAATGCAATATCCGAATATCCAGTATCCGTTGAAGTTGAATAAACGACATGTCTACCATAACAAACCAGTCTGCCGACTCTATATTATCCTGAGTTATCTACCATTACTAAGACCCTCAAACTCATCATGGTGGCAGCGGTGGGATACCTCAATACTTGACATCAAAATTCTTTTTAGTCCATAGCAGTAAATAAAACTGAACAAGCATACATTTATCTTTGCCAAAAAAATTATGAACAGAAATGAAGAGCAATTTGGCTCAGAGAATCTTGCACAAAATCTGGAAATAATGAAAAATGGATACACCGACTAACAGAATAAAAAGATCAAAGACATGGCATGTAAAACACCCAAAGAAAATCTAACTTTGAATGAGATAAGAATCCTATGAAAACTTTCTGACAGCAAACTCACGCTGCTAAACTTCAGTGACTATATATGCCAAACAGTAAACACTGTACTCTAAACAGCAGGGCACTGTGCTAATGAGGCTCTTCTCAGTTACTGCATCTCAGTTACATCATGTTGGCAATGTATTCCCATTTTTACCTGGATTTAAGGATATCCTGGATGGAATGTTTATAATAAAATAATGTGGTCTCGTGATGTTTGTGGCATAATCTGGTTACAATCAACCGATCGTGCCTAATAAGGCATTTTCTGCTAACATGTACACTGTAGGAGTATAACAGGAGATATCAATGAGGGATACCAAATGTGGGGTAAAATGTCAAATATTAGATGGAATTCATGGTTTATTCATGATTTTGGCTCAAAACTGGATTACAGTTTCAACTTTATTAATCATACAGTTAATTTGTATCTGACATCATACATGTAGGGGGTGAAACAGAAGAGATTAAGTGGGTAGGGATTCAGAAATATATTATGGGACTGCTGACACAAAAAAGAAAAAAAGGAAAACAATTTACTTACACACTTACATGTACACACACTTACATGTACACACATGTACACTCTCTCCCATACACACTATACAAAAACATATACTGATCTGTCTGATAAATATTAAAGGTACTACAAAGTTTTGGTATGGGGTCATGAATTTGGTTCAAATTAACATATTGGAAGCATATATGCGTTCCTACAATATTCATTGATCGTTGTCCCGATTGAAATCGAGTCTAAAGTTATGAAATTATAAATAATAAACTCTGTATGTTATATAGCTTCCTCTCAAGGTCAAGATATCAATTTAGCTATGAGACAATGTTTCTTGACTAAAATCGACCGATTAGCTATTCCCGTTTGGAAATTATATATCACAACTACATAATCTGAGATTTTCATGGTCGCAGCTACCATTGTACGGCCATAGGCGCTATTTGAAATTTATCAAAATTTACCGGGAGCACCGGTAAATGTTTATATTCAATTTTTCTCGAAAACAGAAGTGTTTTAGGGGTTAATTTTTTTTAGTGCTTATAATACATCCACAGGGGCATCCAAATATATCAAAATTGTAAAGATTCACTATCCACCCAATTTTCAAAATTTCCCAAAACTTTGTATTACCTTTAAAGATAAAGTAGAGTTCTGGTCATGTGATTGCATTGTGAAAGAAACGGTGTGGAATCTATCAGAAAAGTTTGATCATCTAGTATTAAAGTATTCGTGTGTATTGCAAGGTTCTGGAATCATCAAAATGATAAGAAATTTGGCCAAATATTGGCAAAGTTACAAGCACTGTACACAGAATGATGTATATGGGACTACACGAGCACATGGCGAAAAAAACCTGCCCCCGATTTTTACATGTTTCATGTCATATTTAGAATATGAAGGCATTTTAAGAGCCATGCTTTTCAGGGAACATGTTTAATCTGATGTT
Organism: Strongylocentrotus droebachiensis; assembly: GCA_035222895.1. Classification (NCBI taxonomy): domain Eukaryota; kingdom Metazoa; phylum Echinodermata; class Echinoidea; order Camarodonta; family Strongylocentrotidae; genus Strongylocentrotus; species Strongylocentrotus droebachiensis. The sequence goes on along the minus strand of JAVYIG010000877.1, from coordinate 399,570 downwards.
CTTCCACCCTTGCATAATAACAATAATAATGCTCACAAATTATTTTTTACCTCTTCCCAGAACTCAACCTTCTCTTTAAGTTTGTAGGTTATTGCAATATTGAGAATTGTTGTAATAAATACCATTTAAATTTTCTTTAAAAACTATTCAGTGATGGACTAAGTCTAATTCCTATTGGTATATCATTCCAAATTTTGGGACCCCTGAAAAAAAATTGTATTTTGGGAACTTCTGTCCGTACCCCTAAAATATGAAAAAATATTTGAAAAGCTAGTTCACATGTACCATGTTTTACAAAACTTTTTAAAAAGTGCACTGCACAGTCTGCACTCTAAAAGATAAAGTTGAGTTCTGGTCATGCGATTGCATTGTGAAAGGAACGTGGAATCAATCAGAAAAGGTTGATCATCTAGCATGTACATGTAAGTATTGGTGTGTACTGCAAGGTTCTGGAATCATCAAAATAATAAGAAAATTGGCTCAGTCTTTGTTAAGTTCCAAGCACTGTACACAGAAAGATGTATATGGGACTACACAAACATGTGGCATAAAAATCTGTCCCGATTTGTTATGCCGTTACATATCATATTTAGAATATTAAGGCATTTGAAGAGCCATGATTTTCAGGGAACATTTTTTATTTGATGTTCTTCCACACTTGCATAACACAATGATAACGCTCACAAATTATTTTAAACTTCTTCCCAGAACTCAACTAATGTGGCCCCAAGTCAAAAGTGAAATATTCCTTTCGATTCAGATTTTTTTGGGGCAGAGGAGGCTATTTCACAACATATCCTGTTAGGAAAGCCTAAAAGGAAGTCCATGTTGTTCACATAAGCAGATAATCTAGAGGATTCTGTCATTCATGGCATGACAGTTCATCTATGAACAGCGTTTGATTGTTATGTGTACAGTGCACATTGTATCACAAAAAATAGTTTTATTACTGAGGAGATGAAGATCTAGAGGTAGAATTAAATATACAAACTACCAGTAGAACAGTTTCATTTCAATGTGGAAAGCACATGTACATGTATATATATGGGTAAGTATACTATATAAATTGATATATACAGGGTTTTGCTTCATGTCGAAGGACATTACATGTACATGTACATGCACATGTCAATTGTACATGTACATGTAGCTGAGCACCAGCTGTGGCTGCGGTGTAGTATGACGTGTTTCATCCACTGTCACAGAGTGTTATGGAAAACACAATGATTCTTTTGATATGCAAACTACATTTTCCAAGCTCTGCTTGCCACCATGCCCAGCCTTTTACATATACAGTCAAACCTGCTTTAGTGAACACCTGTCTACAAAGACCACATTTTTTGTTTCCCTTGAAAATAGTTTCTCATTGAAACATGTACTAAAGGAACCGGTCAACAATACCCTTGGGCGGTCGCTATAGACAGGTTTGACTGTATCATTATTTTCTGTAATCTATATTTTGCTTCAATTTTCATTCAATAACATTTTTTCTTTTTGGCTGAAGCTACATGTACATGTACATGTATGTTTGTGACCCACACTTTGTGTAAGGGTATTTTTTGATTTTATCACATTTTATTCATGTACTGTCAACATTTTGTTTGTATTAATATTGTTTTGGAAAGGAAAATATTACAATGTACATGTATTGTTTATAAAGACTTAGAATCGTATTGAGTCATTCCACACCTTCCATTGAAGGCTTAGGACGGCAGAGAAGTTGACTAGTTGACGGACTTGCTAGAGTCTACTTGGCTGTAGTTACATGTAAACACTTGTAAACAATTGTACAACACAATCGCAATATGGTATTGATACAGTACTGTACCTGTGCAATTTATTACTGCGCGCACTGATATTGTATATTGCAAACTCACCAATGCAACATGTATGTACATGTACAACACAACACAACACACGTACAGTCGTAAACACACAAAATGCACATTGTACCCAATAAAAACACACTACCGGTATGCGATAGAAAAAAAAAAAATTATTAGGGGAAAAAGTAATGCCGTATTTTGCATGAAAAAAAGGGAACGGTTGCAACGGTTTGCAAACATGTACATGTATATGTTGTGTTTTGATTTCTTCTAAATAATTCAAATGTAGTTCAAATATTCATTCTTTTTTGCAAGAGTGACATACAATCATAAAATTGTTGACTGAAACACAACTCTGTGTGGACTTCCATGATTATGATGATTTCTGCATTGATTCCAATGTTTCTTTGATTACATGTAATTCATACAGTGGATAACATTAAGATATCAAGAAAAAGCAACACATGAAGAGCAAAATTGCCCAAGTGATAATTATACAGTAAGTACATGTATAATAACACCGTATGTTACAGGCCTTTTCCCTTCGCCTCCATTTGGAAAAAATAATTAAATATAAATGTCAGTGGGTGAGTGAAATACATGCAAGCAATTTTAATAAGAAACAAATGTAACTGTAGAATTGACTAAACAGTACTCTCATTACCTCAGTGGCATTTTTCTGCAGCTCCGTCTGAATATCAGTGAGTTCCGACAGGGCTGCACGGATGCGGACCAACCTCAGCTCCACGTTGTGTAGAACTGTCTGCTGATGAGAGTAGTCCATGCCGTGATGCTGGGACCAAGGTTGCAGCAGAATCCCTCAAACTGGAATGCAAGCTGATGGATGTAACGGTAACTTCCCTGAATACATGTGTTAGAGAAAGGAAGGGAGAGGGTAAGAACAATGGTAGGAACCATCAGGGAAAAAATTATTAAAAAAATTTCAGGGGCTACTTTTCAACTTTGCTTGCATGATGAAAATAACACTCTTAAATTTGTTTTGCATTGAACTTTATGCAAATTTTGGGGGCTAATTTGCCTCAAGCCCCCATGTATTTTTTTCACTGGGACTTATCCTTGTAATCAATCTGAGATGATAAGGTAGCCGAGTGAAATGTAGAGGCACGAAAAGACAAGGGCCGAATGCAAAATGCAAAATTGTTGAAAATTATATATTTATTGCATAAATGTCGAACAATATTGTTAGAACATGGAGCTGGTAAACAACTGTACTACATGTACCTTCACTAGGATTAAAGCCATAAAGGTAATGCAAAGTTTTGAAAATTGGATGGATAGTAATTCTTTAAAATTTTGATATATTTGGATGGATCCGGGCTAACTCGGACCCGGGGACAACTCGGCCCAACTGCAAAAACGGTCATTTTTTGTCATTTTACCCTTACTCTAACCCTATCTCTAACCCTACCCCTAACCCTTAACCTAAACATGCAAAAAATGACCGTTTTTACCGCTGGGCCGAGTTGTCCCCTGGTCCGAGTTAGCCCGACTCCATTTGGATGCCCCTTATTAATTATTATTTATTTAGCTATGTGAAACCGCGAGAAGTTCAGTAATAATGGAGCATTGTCGATGGCACTTCATGAAAATAAAAAGTATAACAAAATAACAAATCCTGCAAGCGCAAGATTCCTTGGCAAGGTGCCCAATGAATACCAGGTGCATATAATTTAATGATGAAATAACATGTGAAAAACGACTTCATTTTTTCCTCTCTTGTTCTAAATTCTTTTTTTAGAATTGGGATAGGGCCTAGTTTCAAGCAGTCGCATAAATACCCCATATAAATTTAGATAAGATGTCTCTTATATACAGTCGGGATATGACAATAATAATATTCAGACACACACCCCAAATATTATCCCATTCGGACAGCAAGGTGCCGGCTGAATATCAGTTAGATAGTTTCAATTTTCCACCCCCGAATTACAACTAAACACCGGTAACTGGAATCTAGGTTGTTACACCTCCCTCAACATATCGCCATATCAACACTCCACCCGAGCACGTAAGCCCAGGCCCAAAGGTCATCCGAACTAAATGAAATGGCATGCACCAGACAATTTTTGAACACAATGTCATGACTGTCCAAAAAACAAAACATCAGCATGGAACAAAGTTAATGATACAAGAAGATAATGCAGATATTTCTTGAAACTAACAGAATTTTAATTTCTATCCTGTTTAGACATCTAGTACAATTTGACTCGGTTATTCAATCAGACATTATTTTTACTTGACCTCACATTTTTTTTACAGGCTTTGTCAACTCCGAGTTGCAGCTGCGAACAAGAATCAAGTCGGTGTTTCAACACATTACACATTCAATTTTCACTAATGCACTCTCTGTTAAACTTGATATTCTGATAGATAAACAATGCTAAAACAAGCTATATAAAAAATATTTCGGGAAAAGGGAGAGATATTTAATTATGAATCATTTTGACTTACAGTTACGACTCGAGTCCACGTCCAGTATTTCAACCCTACATCCGTGCCGGTACCAGCTACGTCGACGCATGCGCAGTGCAGTGCAGGTGAATTTCCTTTCGTGATAATACGATCGCGATGCGATGGAGCGGTGCGGCGCGAATCAGAATAGAGCAAGCAGCCAGTGGATGGGGGCTTAAATTGTTAGATACACTCTTCGATTATTACACAACTTCACTTGAAAAGCATCAGGCGCGCCGGAAGCAGTTTGGGATTGGGGGGGGGGGGGGGGGGGGGCAAACATTCCAGGGGGCTCACCTTCCAGGGCCAGTGACGTAATGAGAAAAAACGCTCGGAAGGGGGGGGGGGGCAGACGAAAAATCTGCATCACCACCAGTCTGACACGTTACATGCAGGTCCCGCGGAACGTTTTTCAAAGTGGAGTATTAACGATCAGGTAGAGCGTAAATTGGCGTGGGGGCCAGGACATGAGCCTCGGAAGCTCAGGGGCTTTAGGTATTTAATTACGGTTAGATGAGCATCCAGGGGCCCTCTTAAAGGCCATTGACGTGTTCCGGGGGGGGGGGAGCCCCCAGAAGCTCAGAGGTTTTAATATTTAACTACAGTCAGATGAGCATCAAGGGGCCGCCTTAGGGCCCTTGGTGGGGTCCAGGGGGCAGAGCCCCCGGAAGCTCAGGGGTTTTAGGTAGTTAATTACGGTGAGATGAGCATCCAGGGGCCCGCCTTAGATCCCTTGGTGTGGTCCAGGGGGCAGAGCACCCGGAAGCTTAGGGGTTTTAAGTATTAAAATTACGGTCAGATGAGCATCCAGGGGCCCGCCTTAGATCCCTTGGTGTGGTCCAGGGGGCAGAGCACCCGGAAGCTCAGGGGTTTTAAGTATTTAATTACGGTCAGATGAGCATCCAGGGGCCCGCTTTAGAGCCCTTGGTGGGGTACAGGGGGCAGAGCCCCTGGAAGCTCGGGTTTTTTAGGTATTTAATTATGGTCAGATGAACATCCAGGGGCCCGCCTTAGGACCCTTAGTGGGGTCCAGGGGGCAAAACCCCCGGAAGCTCGAGGTTTTTAGGTATTTAATTACGGTCAGATGAGCATCCAGGGGGCAGAGCCCCCGGAAGCTCAGGGGTTTTAGGTATTTAATTACGGTCAGATGAGCATCCAGGGGACCGCCTTAGGGCTCTTGGTGGGGTCCAGGGGCGGAGCCCCCGTTAGCTATAGGGTTTTAGGCATTTAATTACGCCAGATGAGCATTTTTTATATCTTATTTGTGACATTGGCAGGTCACTTATTTTTTCTCTCCGTCTTTCTTTCCTTTTCTCTTTAACATACTTTTTCAAAAAGTAAGGGGGGGGGGGGGCTCGAGCCCAGCCACTTTGCAGACCATGACATAAAGGCTTCAAAATAAGCGTATTTTTCGCCCGGCTGAAATTTGGGAATTTCTTATTTTCCAACAAACGCATACAAAGGTATGACTTACAAAATATACCGGAAAATCATGTCATAACAGCAACATTTGTAAATCACTGGTATCGAATAAGAAATACACCCCCCCCCCCCCATCAGTACGCCAGCGTTCAGGGGCTAATGTCTTCTCACCCCTATAACAAAAACAAAAACAGACACGCTTTCCCATTCTCGCACAATATGTCCACAATGACAATGACAATGACAATGACAATGACAATGACAATTTATTCTCATGTCACCCACATTGGGGTATTGGAGAAGTTTACAATCAGTTTGAATTTGTCAATTAAACACTGTGAAATATACAATACAAATATAATTAATGTTAATCCATACAAAATAACACTACCGACAATAGTGAGAAAAATTATGATGATAATGATAATAACAATATTGATGATGATAATAATAATAATAATAAAAAACAAAACGATAATATTAATTAAAACGATAATTAATGACGAAATTAATGGAAGCAATTGAAAAAGAAATTTACTGGCACCAGTAAATTGATATCTGAATTAATGCGCGTATCGCTATTATAAAGACCTCCATTGATAAACACCGTATAGGTGGCATGCGCAATATTTATGAAATTTAATTCCTGTGAACTTTCCTTTTTTCAGAATGGAATTGTATATGTGATTTAATTCAGGTTTTTATTATTGTTATGTTCTTTGGGGTTAAAAATACAAACCACGTTTACTCCTTACTGCTTTTTTTTTTGGAGGGGGGGGGGGGGGGCGTTTTTGGGGGGCAAAAATGCGTTTTGCCCCCCCCCCCCCACTTTTTTGCAACTGCCCCCCCCCCCCCCTGCCCCCCCCCCCCACTTCCGGCGCCTATGAAAAGCATGATAGGAAAAAGAAATGGAAAAGACTGATTCCTATACTGTTTTCCTTCTTCATCAATCCTTCAGTCGGCCGCTATATGATTTGTTATCTCAGGTTTTCCTTTTTCGTTGCTGAGGACAGTGAGGAAGAGGTAGGGGCTAATCTCGGCATCCATATAGCTGTATATAGATCTAGGTCAATAAAGGAACAGCTAGGACATCATCATTGCAGAATGGCTGTGCTACATACAGTGCTTTTTTCAACTTTATATCAAAATTGTGACAAAATGTACAAATTTGGAGATGGGAAGATTGCACCATTGTTCTTATAGATATATGTCCATTGATCATTTAGAACAAAATAAAGTACTTCCCAGGTGGTGGGGGCAACGGAATTGAAGAATATTGGGGCTTGGCCCATGGTCTATAGTATGCCAGGCCCACAATAAACAACCAAATAAATTAATGAAGGAAGCAAATCAATAAACTTGTGACACCGGCAGTCTGTCAAGAAAACACCAGCAAAAGTAGGCCTACCTCCTCAAGTGAGATTTCGAAAACCGTGAAAAACAATTAACACTTCCAAAAACGAAACAAAACTAAATAAAGCCATTCAATCAACTATTCATTTATTTTGTGTAAGATTATTTTTGTTTCTTCTATTTTCTGGTTACATAGCATGACAAGAATTGATGGCATGACAAGATAAGAATACATGACAAAAACATAATCACCATCATTACGAAGTTTATAAATTAAACAAAATAATAATAAAAGAGAAAGGAGAAAAACAAATCGCGTCCCTGCCCCCCGCCCCCCCACACTCAGTGTTATTTAGGGTACGCATATGCTCGTCCCCTCTTTTTGAAAGCACCCCCTATCTGAAGACTGCCAACATTTCCGAACCCCCCTTTCGCGGGTTTTTCGCGGGCTTTTCCTGCCTTGGAGACCCCCCTAAATCAGGAAAAATGCTCGATGTACCCCCTAAATTCGGAATAACATCCCAGGAATCCAAAGAGATGAAAGAGAAAAAAGGAAAAACACCCCCTTTTTAAATAAATCTCCGGGTGAAAAGTCAAATACACCCCTTTTTTTTACAATTCTCGGGCCGGACTTTGTCGCACGAAAAGTACCCCTTTACCGGACATTTTGGCAACACGCATGCGGTCATTCCGACCCCTGAGTGGGGGGGGGGGGGGCCTGCCCTCCCACTCTCCTTCCCCTTATAATGCAAAAATGAATAAAATTAGACCTTCAATAATGTGATAATCTATTCACGCTAGGGAGCGAGAAAAATTGCTCTCATTCGTTTTGGATTAGTGGCACATACATATAAAAGGGAGGCTATATGAAAAGTCTGTTATTTCTTGGGGGATGAGGGGGTGTATCAACGGCTTGGCGTGGGGGTCACCTCCCTAGTCATATAGGACCGCTATTCATAAGTACCGCTATTCGGAAGGACCGCTATTCATACAACGGAAAGGGGGACTTAAAGACAGTTATTCTTAAGGACCGTTATTCACTAAATGTTAGATGAGGGTCGCTATTCATATGCGAATAATAATGAATAGCGGGCCCCTCTTCTCGTATTATGAATAGGGACCCCAAGAATAAAGACCCCGATTTTGTATTATGAATAGCGAACCTCATCTCATTATGAATATCGACCCTCCTCTTTGATTATGAATAGCGCCCCCTACGAATAACGTCCCTTATGAATGATGACCCTTTTCTCAAATGATGAATAGCGGTCCATCCCGAATAGTAGTCCTTATGAATACTGACCCTTATGAATAGCGAGCGGACCCCATATCAACATAATTGTCTCGTATCAGATTTCGATAGGGGCATTTATCAGAGGTGAAAAGGGTCATTTATGGAGAGGAGAAGGGCTCATATAACAAAGGAAAAGGGGCAGTTATCTAAATTAAAAAGGGTATTATAAGAAAGGAAAAGGGGCACATTTCAAAATAAAAGAGGTACTTATGAAGGTGGTGTTTCAGAGAAAGAAAAGGGGTTTTTATTTAAAAGGGAAAGGAACAATTACCAGGAGGAAGAAGGGCATTTATTAAAAAGAAAATGGGGCATGTTTGAAAGTAAATAAGGCAATCATCAGATGTTAATAGGGGCATTTCTCGGACCTGAAAAGAGACCAGAGATGAAAAGGGGCACTAATGAGAATGGCAAAGGGCACCTATCACACTTATAGGGACATTTATCAAGGGGAAAAGGGGATATCTATGACATGTGAAAGGGGCTCTTACTGTTATATTCTTCCTATGAATTTGCTTAATTCATATCATAAAACACTTATATTTCCACATCCATTACCCACTTCCGTTACCCCACCATCGATATTCTTTGATCTAAGGTGTACCTTATTGTTTGTTATGAATGTACTATTTTTAATGACTTTGTAATACTATTGTATTTTGTGCAGTATCCTTGTGTTAATACTTATGTAAATTGCACTCAATTCAGCCGAAAAGCTGCCATGTACAATGTTTTTTATACCACAATAAATAAAAAATAAAAAAATAATATTAATAATAATCAAATTGGGAGGGGGTTAGGGACTTATCACAGGGAAAAGGGGCACGTGTCAACAAAAAAATGGGCACTTCTTACAAAGAAAAACGGGCCACTTGTCAAAGTAAAAGGGGCACCTCTCAGCTTTGAATTGAGGCAATTATCATACGGAGGGTAAGGGGCACTTATAAGAATATGGAACGGGTACCTACTTGAAAGAAGACGAAAAAAGGGACATTGGGCATTTTTGCACTATTATCTATTTCTAAAAGGAACACGGTTCGTTATTATTTGGCGCATTGTGACCCCGGCTCAACTGCATTTAATTGTGCGGGTGGTAGAAAAATACTGCACAAAGCTGCTCTGATTCTTTGAAACTAATTATGGCTCTTTAGATAACCGCAAAAGGACACAAGTTGTAAGTTTCAGTGGGAAATATCGGTAAAAAGGGGCACTTATCAAAAGAGAATTACATCAAAAGTAACGGGGTAACTTATCATATTTGAAAAGTGCACTTTTCAGTCGTGAAATGAGGGGTATTTACAAGAGGGAAAGGGGTGCTTATTAAAAAAGGAAAAAAGTGCACATTTCAAAGCAAAAGGGAAACTTATCAGAGCTGAACAGGGGTTATTTTTTATACCTAAAATGGGGGTACTCATCAGAGATGAGAAGAGGCACTTCTTAGGGTAAAATTCGTCTATTAAAAAGGAAAGGGTCATTTTGTTAAAGTTAAAGATTAGAAAAGGGGGAATTATCAGAGTAGAAAAGGAGCAACATTTTGATAAGGGGATATAGAGGAGCTTATTAGAAAGAAAAGGAGGGCATTTTTCCTACTTAAAAGGGGCATTTAGTATTTTGGTCTTCTCGCTGTAAACCCGAAGTCTGGACAATTTTCGAAACTTCTCTTGCAATTTTGTTACATTCTTATGGAGTCAACTTCGTGTATTAACAAAGGGTCATTACCATCAGAATACATAACTCATTACTTCCTCCTCTTCAAAACATAGTCCTTTGACATAACTGTCATATCGTATCTCGTGGGCCAATATTTATATGGAGATTATTTTTGAAGATTAATATAGAGATAGAAGACTTCTTTCCACATTCAAATAGCATGTCGATTTCTCTCCGTTGAAAATGAAACTTTGCGTATTTTTATACAATATTTCAATCCATTAACGGACAGAAACAAAAAGAACATAACTTTACTTTTTAAATGAATAAATACAAAACTGTACGCTACTGAGTCAAAGGCTTTTTAAAATCAAAAGCAAGCAAACCCCCGGGATTTTATTGTGTGACGTCTAGAAATTCATATCACCTATCATTCTTATCGCTACTCGAATGTTTCGTCCTTCGATAACTCCTGTCTGACCCATAAAGATAACGTCATCTAAAATTATTTGTTGGGCCCAAACTTTAGAAATGATCTCATAATCTATATTTTATTAAGGATATAGGCCTATATATAATTTTTAAACTTAAGTTGGGATATTTCCCTTCCTTAGCTTTCAAAATAACAATAGACTGTTTTTGTGTTGCCGATAGTTTCCTCCGAAACCCATGCTCACATAATTATAATTACATCGCTTATATCTGTCGGAAATATACGAACAAATTCACTGTCAGCCAGTCATTCCCGGGCGAATTTTTCTTCATGTCCTTCACGATAGCAACACATTACCCTTCAAATATTTGTCTTCACAATTTGTATGCAACCATCTGTTGATGGAACTAGGCTCTAATAGTACTTGTGCTGACTTTTAGTTCCCATTAACAACTTCACCTAAATATAGTAATACACATATTTACGTATATATCTTTTGTAAATTTAATACTATGCAGAGCTATGTCTAAATATCGTTTTAAAACCATAACTGTTCAATCAACATTACAGTATTATTCTTTGCATTACTATGATTGTTTGTGATGTGTTGGTATTAATAAATTCATATCACCTTCTTTTTTCCCCTGTTTGCCTCCAACATTTCTTCTCACAATCTTAGAAATACATCCCAAACTAGATTTTCTACCCACATACACTCGTTTCTAATCTTTTACATTTTTCTCACTACCGTGTTTAAAATCCCAAATTTGTGATACTTCATCAAAGCGCGACATACAAAATATCTCACCCAAGCTAGACGTCAGCTGCTATTCTAATCTTCGTAATATAAATTCCAAAGAACGTTGACAACTTCGAGAGAGACTCCTTCGATAATGAAAACTTTGTCGAAAGAATCAGGGGCGGATCCAGGATTTGCCGATAGGGGGGGGGGGGGGCCTAAAATGTGAAAATGTCGCCGACCAATATCTCGCTCAGTGGGGGGGGGGGGGGGGGAGGGTAGTGATCATAATTTTTTTCTTCTCGTATTTGACCTCGAAAATAATGTGAAAATCGTGCCGACCAATATCTCGCTCAGTGGGGGGGGGGGGGGGGGGGGGGGGGGGGAGGGTAGTGAGCATCATTTTTTGGGGGGTATATGACCTCGAAAATGTAAAAATCGAGCCTACCAATATCTCGCTCAGTGGGGGGGGGGGGGGGAGGAGTATGCATCATTTATTTTTTGTATTTGACCTCGAAAACTTTTTTTTTTTTTTTTTGAAGAAAAAAAGCCAGGGGGGGGGGGGGGCCCGAGCCCGTCGGCCCCCCCCCCCCGTGGATCCGCGCCTGGACTGGAAAGAATATCAATTCATCAATTTATACTCCGAATTTGTGCTTCAGACGCAATCAAGATGGAGCCGAGTTGCATAGTGTCCAACGTCAAACTATTTGGCAGTGATATGCATGTACATCTTTCACATATACAACTCACATTATGCAGGCATACCGAGCAAACGAATGGCAAGCAAGAAGAAAAGAATATGGCAATTGATAGACACCGTTGCACTTCAATAATACAAAATGACATGAATGTGAATAACAGACTGGCTTCCATCGGGTCCCTCTTTCATAAAAAAGATTTATCAGTGAAAAAGTAGAATTTCTGATAATAGTATGTGCGACTGAAATCATTGCATTTGACAATAGGCCATTATCGTAATGTAATCAAATTTAATGCATAAGTCTTTGTGAAATGCCTCAATATTTCATTCACCTGATAAGATAATAGTATTTCAATAGACAGTATCCGAACTGCATACATTAGTTGTTGCCAGGTAGGACAAACATTATGGCTTGACCTACATAGCAACACTTATTATATGCAGTTTGCATTTTGACATTCCTATCAGGTAAATGAAATAATTTGTATTGATTTCATTTTTTGATTTGATTTGATTTATTTTCCACTCAAATATCCACAAATAGTATAAACCATACAGTAATACAATATAATGAAAGAACAAATGAATTATACAAGTAACGAAATACTGACATTAAGTATGTTCGTATTCAAATAAGTACATTTAAGAATGAGACAAAATATTTTATATTGCTTGATTTAACTGAGAGGGAAAAAAGGGAATCTCAGAAAAGCTAGGCTACATTACGGAAATAGCCTATTGGCTGTGAACAAACATTGTTACAACATTTTGGCACTTGTAATTGATATGGGGTGCGAATAATTTTGCTTTCCAATGGACTTGTTAACACATTTTATGCATATATTTTTAAACATAAGTTTCTCTTGACGACTGAAAGGCTCGCCAGAGGGTTGCCCGACATGTTGAAGGTACTATGTCCCATTTGCAGGCCCAAAACATGAAAAGGCTAAATTCCAATGGCATTTAAAAGATAATACTAATTTAGAACTTCCCTAAAAAAAAAGGGGGGGGGGGGGTGGGGCTTGAAAATGTCTTTAAGTGGGAAAATAACGACTATTAGTTGTCGAATCGACTTAAGAGCTATAGAGCCAGTAAGTAATAGACTGATTTTTCAGACCATTGGACCGAATGGACATGCGTTTTATGCTGCGCAAAGATTCAATCAGCTTAATTTTGGTCATTACAAGAAGTGGGTTATTGATGTAGGCAAATGCTCATGTACCCTTTACAGCTCATTTTATGTATGTTATTACCAAAGAAGAAAAAAAGCCAATTAGTCACTCAATAGTGTCTGACAGTGAAGTATAGCACGTAAACGGGTTTCCTTGCATAATTTGAATATTAGGACACTGCTAACGTTTAAATTTCACAGATTGGACATACATGACATATTCATAATTCCTGCAAAGTTCTACAGAACTTGTTGGCTGCAACAGGGACATAATGGGTGGTATTCTCGAAAGCGGCCTAAGTTAAACCTGGCCTAAGTTAAACCGTGGTTTAGTTAGGCCAGGCTTAACTTAGGCCGCTGACCTAAGTCATTTTCATTTCTCGAAAGGTGGCCTAACTGATCCATGGTTTAAACCTGGCCTAACTTAGTCCATGGATTATTCACCATGGTTACGGTTTCTGCACATGCTTAGTACCGAAGCTGCGACGTCACAATGCACTAAGACAATGGATGCGCGCAGTGTGGAAAGGATGCATCACCTCGACAACTTGAGCAATATGACGTCACAATGCACTAAGACAATGGGCTAAGACAATGGATGCGCGCAGTGTGGAGAGGATGCATCACCTCGACAACTTGAGCAATATGACGTCCAGGGAGGATGGCGGAGCGATTTCCAAAGCGGGGGGGGGGGGGGGGGGGGGGGGGGGGGGGGGGGGGGGGGGGGGCAGCACCAACAAAAAGGGCACTTGCTGGAATTGTATCATTGTTAAAAGGGAAATTATCAGAGGTGAAAAGGGTCACATATCGCACCTGAAAAGGGGCATTGAACATATTTTAAAAGGGGCACTTATGAGAATGAAAAAGAGGCACTTATAATAAAGGAAATGTGCATTTGTTGAAAGAAAAGGGGCAACGATAATTTTGTTAATAGGGGCACCTCTCAGATATAAATAGAGCAATTATCAGAGGTGAAGGGGCACTTCTCAAAAGTGAAAAGGGGCATTTATTGCAAAGGAACATGGAAACTTTCAAAGAAAAAGGGGCGCGTGTCAAAATTAAAGGGGCACTTATCAGAGGTGAAAAGGGGAAGGGGCACTTTTCCTATGGAAAACGGGGCACTTCTTACAAAGTTAAAAGGGAACTTTCCTATATAAAAAGGGGCATTTGAAAAGGGGGGCACTGTACCCCCCCCCCCCAACTCTTTCTCCCTATCTCCATCTCTCTCTCTCTCACACACACACTATCTCACATCATTGTTTATTTCTCTCACAATTAAATTGTTCTTTCTCATTTGGTTCCCTTTCTCTTTTACTCTATCTCTCTCTCTCTCGCTTGCTCTCTGTTCTCTCACTGTTCTTTTTCAAGACTTTTTCCATGTATAATTCAATGAACCCAACAGTATGCACACTTAAAATCAAAAGATATGAAAGGAATATTGTATATAACATATCAACAGTGATGTTCAATTTATTTATTTTTCTTAAAACAGAAAAGATTGTAATTCACGATGAATACGATTATAAAATTGAAGGTCAAAATCAAATATTAAGCTCCAATAGCCTCATAATCTGCTACTTGAAACTATTAGAATTAAATGTTATGTATTTGTTAGATTACCTTCTCCCATTTTTTTAAAACAAAGCATAGTCTACTTTTGAGCCGTGTTTCTTTTGCAGGGAATCTGTTATATCATGACTTGCACTATATTATAAACACATTATAAAACATGATTTCTTAAATGATTCAAAATCACAATTTTTCCAGTGAAACAATGAACATCTGATGTACATAAAAACATCCTTATGAGTGATGGTTGCTTTGTGGTTCACACACACAAGGACATATCAGGCTTTTTATCAATGGTGGCTTGTTTGTTACCATAGCTTCATGTTATGAGGATTATAATACAAAGGTTTTGATCCCCATGCATTCACAGTTACAGCATATGGAGTCTGGTTCATTGAAGAGGCTAAGTAGAACTTCATAGTCCTTGCAAGTATGGCTGTTGAATGAAAAAGATAAGAATGAAAGGAAGCACATTGAAATCTATTTCTGTTAAACATTAAAAAGGTCTTGCATGTACATTGCGACCAAAGTGGACTTGCATGCATATTGTGGTAAAAGTGGAGTGCATAATCAATTACATAAAAGTATTGATGGAAAAATGTGAATGAACAAATGCCATCCTTGAAGTACCTGGACATACAAACAACAACTTATTCGTACAGCCTACCTGTCAGAAATTCAGCAGCTCAGTAGTTCTCCTTCCTCTCTCTGAATTCGTCTCAGTTATCAGGGAATTTGCCTTCATTTATTTTACTGAAGAAAAACATCATCCTGAAACAAAAATAAAAAGGTTTAGACCTCATTAAAATATCAAAGATCTACTTCATTGATAATTGTTCTTAGTTATAGTGTCAATCATATTCTAACTTAAAAAAAAAACTTAAGGCGCCTTTCATGTACATGTAGGCAGTGACTAGGCACCAATCCCCACTCAGTTACTAGTAATCATTGATTTACAGAATGACTACCGGTATCTCTTTTAAAGTCAAGAACAAACATACACATTCTTGCAGTACTATCTCATAGATGTGCTTGCACCAAGTTGTACTTGCCATGTCATGGCCTAAGAAAGCCCTAATTAGTTAAAGTCTATAGCCAAGTTAGTCCCTTTCCTAAAATTAAGTCTAGAAGTCTACATCTTACTTAGATAACCAACCGACAGTTGGCTTAACCTAGATGTAAACGCAGCCTGGAATGGAGATTTTACAAGGCCCTAATCGTTAGAGCCCATCTTTTCCATTTTAGTTCAATCTAACATTAGACCAAAAATTGTCTTTGTTTATGTTATCTCCCAAAATGAGCTTCGTGAAAGGGGAAAAAGTAAAATGAAAATTTACTGCACTGTACTGTACTGCAGTCTGTAGGTCTCTAAGTCTTATATGGTCCAGAATTGTTAGCGGTAGGTTTGAATTTTCTTCTGACCCAAATTTTAAAGAAGTTAATCAACTGTTGATTATTTGTGTCGTATTTTCAGAGATAGTTCCTCCCAAAAGTCTAGACCAAGCTGTCACTGTCAGGAGTGACTGGTAGCCATGGCAATTGAGCTGAAAATATTAGTTCGTGCAGATGTAAAATGAATAAAAGTTTGAGTGTAGATTGCACCTACATTCATCAGACAAAACAATTTTAAATCAATTCATAATGTACCTGTAGACACATCTGCAGATTCATAAAATCAGCAGATCTTTTAATAAAAATTGTATAAACATGATTTAGTTTACAAAATTTAGGCGTAATTACAGCTTTACTCACCAGCAGACTTTCCAAGAAAAATGGAGTATCTATTTTTCCTGTTCAGGAAATAACTGGTGTTGGGCCTACTGGCTTGGAGATGCCTATATGTGGGTGCACCATATTAACGCCAGGGAAATGGCAGTAATTATAACATTCATGTTGGGCCTGCACTCTGCAGGACTGCCTCTCTTGTTGAAGGAATTGACTCGGAGATGTATTGCTCCCATCTCCTGGCAATGGCTATTGAGATGGACTTCACAAGGCGGGACACCATAGCTTGGGAGAGGCCTTCTTTTTTCATCCCCATGCATCAATTGAAAAGAACCTGAAATAGCAGAAAATCAAGATGAAAAATATGTTGATATTTGATAAGAAATTACCAATTCTCTTTCTCTGTAGTTTAGATCTACTAACTAATAGTATTATTAGACTAAACTACTGTAACATTATCAGCAAATGTATATCCAAAAAAAGGAAGCTTCTGTCCATTTCCTTTCAATTTCTATTAGACCTGTCTAGACTAGACTCTTATTGATGAAATTTAGATCTAGGTCTATTAATATTGTTTTTAAAAAAATGTTTTTCTTGGGGGGGGGGGGGGGGGGTGGTTATGAAAATCATCATCAACCTGTAGAAAATTATCGCACCAACAGCCACAACTAGCACTGCAGCTCAGGCAGAGGTGATACCAGACCGAAATTTCTGTCTCTTTCGTTTGTTAGCCTCTGATTTGGGTAGGGTCGGCTCCTGAAAGAGAGGAGCCGATGTTATGTTTAGAAACAGGTTCATTGAAACTAACATGCAATTGAAATTAACATGCCACTTAGAAATGCACTGCAGCTGTTAAGGCACAGTTCATTGTTATTCATATTAGATGCATACACACAATGCAAGTGTATGCAAGGGTCTTCTGTTCACTACATTATACATGTAAAAGCACATGGATATTGAGTCTGGATTAAACTACCAAAGCAACCACACGTGTTTCTGCAGGCTCCATTTTGTTTGTCTCTATACTTACATTTATTTAGCTTAATAGACCTAGTTATTACTTTCCAACCCACATTACAACAGCCGACACTACCCAAATCAGAGGCTAACGAACGAAAGAGTCTGCTAGTCCACTTTTAGGCAACAGCGTCTCGAAAATCCACTATAAAAGTAGTTTCTACGTCTAGCAATGATAGTTTTAAGGTGGTATATGCGTACGAAAGGACGATAGTGCCAAGAAAAAGAATTACCCGGTAAGAAATTGCTCAATCTCAGGAAACGAAAATGTTAACCGACAATTATTTGCACGTATGGGACTGGTCTGCGAACAATGTGAACATTTACCAAGTTTCCTCCAAATTTATTCAGTTAAAAGCATTTTAGATTATCACCAGTAGAGCAACATGAAAGTTACAAAAATACTTTAATAGCTGGTGTAACTTTCATGAGCGCTTATCCATACAAAAGAGTGCAAATTGTTATCAAATATAGAAATTCAAATGCAAAACTTACCGTTCACTCTCCGCGGACACTCGATTTAACTAAAACGTGACGTCACGCGAAGTTAGGCCGAACTATGACGTATTTAAACCTGCCCTCTGAGCGGCCTAAAGTTAGGCCGAACTATGACGTATTTAAGCCTGGCTTATCTTTAGGCGGCCTTCGAGAATAGCAAAAAAGATAGTCCATGGTTTAAACCAGGTTTAGGCCACTGATTTAACTTAGGCCCCTTTCGAGAATACCACCCAGTATCTTTAAGAGAGAGATTTAGGGTGGTATTCTCGAAAGCGGCCTAAGTTAAATCAGTGGCCTAAAGGTGGTTTAAACCATGGACTATCTTTTTTGCTATTCTCGAAGGCCGCCTAAAGATAAGCCAGGCTTAAATACGTCATAGTTCGGCCTAACTTTAGGCCGCTCAGAGGGCAGGTTTAAATACGTCATAGTTCGGCCTAACTTCGCGTGACGTCACTTTTTAGTTAAATCGACTGTCCGCGGAGAGTGAACGGTAAGTTTTGCATTGAATTTCTATATTTGATAACAATTTACACTCTTTTGTATCGGATAAGCGCTCATGAAAGTTACACCAGCTAATAAAGTATTTTTTTTACTTTCATGTTGATGTACTTGTGATAATCTAAAATGCTTTTAACTGAATAAATTTGGGGGAAACTTGGTAAATTTTCATGGTGTTCGCAGATCCAGTCCCATACGTGCAAATAATTGTCGGTTAACATTTTCGTTTCCTGAGATTGAGTAATTTCTTACCAGGTTTTTTTCTTTCTTGGCACTATTGTACTTTCGTACGCATATACCAACTTTAAACACTTAACCATCATTGCTAGACGTAGAAACTACTTTTATAGAGGATTTTCGAGACGCTGTTGCCTAAAAGTGGACTAGATCTAGCACTAGCCTAGACCTAGATGTAGTAGATCTAGCTAGGCCTAAATCTAGATCTGGCTGTCTCTTTCGTTCGTTAGCCTCTGATTTGGGTAGGATCTCTTTCATCAGGAGCCGACCCTACCCAAATCAGAGGCTAATGAACGAAAAAGACAGAAATTTCGGTCTGGTAACACCTCTGCCTGAGCTGCAGTGCTAGTTGTGGCTGTTGGTGGGATAATTTTCTACAGGATGATGATGATTTTCATAACCACCCCCCCCCCCCCCCAAGAAAAACATTTTTTTTTAAACAATATTACTAGACCTAGATCCAAATTTCATCAATAAGAGTCTAGTCTAGACAGGTCTTACAGAAATTGAATGGAAATGAACAGAAGCTTCCTTTTTTGACATATACATTTGCTGATAATGTTACAGTATTTTAGTCTAATAATACTAGTCTAGGGTCTATTAGTAATAGTATTAGTGAACTAGTACAGAGAAAGAGAAATTGTAATCTCTTATCAAATATCAACATATTTTTCATCTTGATTTTCTGCTATTTCAGGTTCTTTTCAATTGATGCATGGGGATGAAAAAAGAAGGCCTCTCCCAAGCTACGGTGTCCCGCCTTGTGAAGTCCATCTCAACAGCCATTGCCAGGAGATCGGAGCAATACATCTCAATTCCTTCAACAAGAGAGGCAGTCCTGCAGAGTGCAGACCCAACATGAATTTTATAATTACTGCCATTTCCCTGGCGTTAATATGGTCGGTGCTATTGATTGCACCCACGTAGGCATCTCCAAGCCAGTTGGCCCAACACCAGTTATTTCCTGAACATGAAAAATAGATACTACATTTTTCTTGGAAAGTCTGCTGGTGAGTAAAGCTGTAATTACACCTAAATTGTGTAAACTAAATCATGTTTATACAATTTTTATTAAAAAGATGTGCTGAGTTTATGAATCTGCAGATGTGTCTATAGGAACATTATGAAGTGATTTAAAATTGTTTTGTCTGATGAATATAGGTGCAATCTACACTCAAACTTTTATTCATTTTACATGGGCACGAGCTAATATTTTCAGCTCGATTGCCATGGCTACCAGTCACTCCTGACAGTGACAGCTTGGCCTAGACTTTTGGGCGGAACTATCTGAAAATAAGACACAAATAATCAACAGTTGATTAACTACTTTCAAATTTGGGTCAGAAGAAAATTCAAACCTACCACTAACAATTCTGGACCATATAAGACTTAGAGACCTACAGACTGCAGTACAGTACAGTGCAGTAAATTTTCATTTTACTTTTTACCCTTTCACAAAGCTCATTTTGGGAGAACATAACAAAGACAATCTTTGGTCTAATGTTAGATTGAACTAAAAATGGAAAAGTTTTTTTAAAGTTAGAATATGATTGACACTATAACTAAGAACAATTATCAATGGAGTAGATCTTTGATATTTTAATGAGGTCTAGACCTTTTTATTTTGTTTCGGGATGATGTTCTTCTTCAGTAAAATAAATGAAGGCAAATTCCCTGATAATTAAGACAAATTCAGAGAGGAAGGAGAACTACTGAGCTGCTGAATTTCTGACAGGTAGGCTGTACGAATAAGTTGTTGTTTGTATGCCCAGGTACTACAAGGAGGGCATTTGTTCATTCACATTTTTCCATCAATACTTTCAAGTAATTGATTATGCACTCCACTTTTACCACAATGTGCATGTTCAATTCAATTTTTTGTTCTTCAATTCAATTCAATTTAATTCAAAAGACTTTATTTCCGTTAAAAACATACAAATATATACATGTGATAAAGTACAGACAGTTTACAATATACAAATCATGAGCATTATGTTAAATTAATTTAAACAAACTGTGAAAATGAGTAGAAGGAAAAGGGAGCACCTGTAGGAAGCTTATGTTAGCTTGTTGATTCAGGCGTCCAAATGAATAAAATAATTACACCGATATAATAACATAATAATGAGTATTGCGCATGTATTTGTTCTACCCCTCCCTCCCTCCACCCCCCCCCCTATCACCACCTCCCCCTCCCCCTTCTTTCTCTCATGGTAATTTACAAATTATATTTTATTTTAAAATAGGTATGTAAGTCCACTTTGGTCACAATGTTCATGCAAGACCTTTTTAATGTTTGACAGAAATAGGTTTTAATGTGCTTCCTTTTAATTTTTTTCTCTTTTATTCAACAGACATACTTGCAAGGACTATGAAGTTCTACTTAGCCTCTTCAATGAACCAGACTCTCTCTGCTGTAACTGTGACTGCATGGGGATCAAAACCTTTGTATTATGATCCTCATAACATGAAGCTATGGTAACAAACGAGCAACCATTGATAAAAAGCCTGATATGTCCTTGTTGGGTGTGTGAACCACAAAGCAACCATCACTCATAAGGATGTTTTTATGTACATCAGATGTTCATTGTTTCACTGGAAAATTGTAATTTTTGAGTCATTTAAGAAATCATGTTTTATAATGTGTTTGATAATATAGTGCAAGTCATGATATTACAGATTCCCTGCAAAAGGAAGACGGCTCAAAAGTAGACTATGCTTTATTTTTAAAAAATGGGAAAAAGTAATGTAACAAATACATAACTTTGAATTCTAATAATTTCAAGTAACAGAATATGAGGCTATTGGAGCTTAATATTTGACCTTCAATTTTATAATCGTATTCATCGTGAATTACAATATTTTCTGTTTTAAGAAAAAAAAATTAATTGAACATAATTGTTGATATATTATATACAATATTCCTTTCATATCTTTTGATTTTAAGTGTGCATACTTTTGGGTTCATTGAATTATACATGGGAAAAGTCTAGAAAAAGAACAGTGAGAGAACAGAGAGCCAGCGAGAGAGAGAGAGAGAAAAAGAGAAAGGGAACCAAATGAGAAACAACAATTTAATGGTGAGAGATGTCATGAAAAAGAGAAATAAACAATGATGTGAGATAGTGTGTGAGAGAGAGAGAGAGAGAGAGAGATGGAGATAGGAAGAAAGAGTTGGGGGGGGGGGGGGGGGGTATAGTGCCCCCTTTTTCAAATGCCCCTTTTTATATAGGAAAGTTCCCTTTTAACTTTGTAAGAAGTGCCCCTTCCCCTTTTCACCTCTGATAAGTGCCCCTTTAATTTTGACACGCGCCCCTTTTCCTTTGAAAATTTTCCCTTTTCACTTTTGAGAAGTGCCCCTTCACCTCTGATAATTGCCCTATGTAAATCTGAGAGGTGCCCCTATTAACAAAATTATCGGTGCCCCTTTTCTTTCAACAAATGCACATTTCCTTTATTATAAGTGCCTCTTTTTCATTCTCATAAGTGCCCCTTTTAAAATATGTTCAATGCCCCTTTTCAGGTGCGATATGTGACCCTTTTTACCTCTGATAATTTCCCTTTTAACAATGATACAATTCCAGCAAGTGCCCTTTTTGTTGGTGCTGCCCCCCGCTTTGGAAGTCGCTCCGCCGTCCCTGGACGTCATATTGCTCAAGTTGTCGAGGTGATGCATCCTCTCCACACTGCGCGCATCCATTGTCTTAGCCCATTGTCTTAGTGCATTGTGACGTCATATTGCTCAAGTTGTCGAAGTGATGCATCCTCTCCACACTGCGCGCTTTCATTGTCTTAGTGCATTGTGACGTCGCAGCTTCGGTACTGAGCATGTGCAGAAACCGTAACCATGGTGAATAATCCATGGACTAAGTTAGGCCAGGTTTAAACCATGGATCAGTTAGGCCACCTTTCGAGAAATGAAAATGACTTAGGTCAGCGGCCTAAGTTAAGCCTGGCCTAACTAAACCACGGTTTAACTTAGGCCAGGTTTAACTTAGGCCGCATTCGAGAATACCACCCTTAAACTTTAAAGAGAGGTAGACTTATACAACACACTAATGAGTTATTTCTTTTTGCATAGAGATTGAGCTGAAGTAATGAACATTTTAACTTGGTATAAAGCATGCAAGAAAATGATAACATTTTCCAGAATCAATGTGATTATTTATGAGAAACATGTGGAATAATGAGATACAAGGAACAAACATTCTCTCTCTCACTCTCTCCCTCTTTCTCTGACTATCTTCCTCTCTGTCTCGACTCTTTCTCTCTTGTCACTCTTTTCTTCATTTTCTTTCTTCTTAACCTTTCATTTTCTCTGTGCATTTCTTCTCTCTTTCCCCCCCTTCCTTTTATTTTAGAGGGGGGGGGGGGGGGGGGGGGGAGGAGGATTTCCGAACTCACCGCCCCCGCCCCCGCTCCCACGGATATTCACTTGTACAATAAACGTTTTGCTGGGAATTCCCAAGCTATATTGGCTGGCACTGTGGGCGTGTTTTCAATGCGTATCGAAATTGTTCTATTGTGTTGTATTCCATAATTCCACTCAACATAATAGCATAATATTATATTCAACCATACATTCGACAGTGCTATAGCACGGAATAATACTTGTAACATTCTCAACAACGCAACATAGTCGAGAACAGCACGAGCAGACATGGCCTTCTACGGCCATTTGGAATTATTTAGACAGGTAAAAAATAATGCGTGTGTGTTTTTCACCGACATAAACATTTTGGCAAGTAGGCCTATGACTTGCTAGTTTTGTTATTATGTTAATCCTGTATTGTTTACTTGATATAAACCATTATTATTGATATTGTCGAGACAATAAAAATGTTGATTGGTATTGTTATTTTACTGTTAATATTATAGGATTTCCCGGCCAAATTCGCGAGTTTGTCATTCAAATTAATTTGTCTTGCGTTCAAATTCGACGGTTTTAGTGCAGTCAGGTATATCTCCGGTTTATATTACCTTTTCTAGTTTTCAAATCTATGGAATTTTCGTTAGAATCTACGTATGTTTCATTCAAATTAATCAACAATGTGCTTCTTTCGCTATTCGGTCATTCAATTTGGCGCAACACGATTTTCTGACAATACGACGGTGTACTTCTAGCATTCTAATTAATTTGTAGCATTCAAATTAGCACTTTGTGCACTTAAATTGATGGTCAATATACATTTCTCGAACTTTATTACACACTTTTTATAGCTCATTCTTTTTCTTTCAAGATTGTTTTTTCATGTGTATTTCATCATATTTAATTTTCTTGCATTTATACACTTATACTTAT
This sequence comes from Strongylocentrotus droebachiensis, assembly GCA_035222895.1. Lineage (NCBI taxonomy): Eukaryota > Metazoa > Echinodermata > Echinoidea > Camarodonta > Strongylocentrotidae > Strongylocentrotus > Strongylocentrotus droebachiensis. Next base: position 375,667 of record JAVYIG010000877.1, on the reverse strand, counting down.
TAGATTTATCTGATATTCATCAGCATTTAAGTTTGATTGTTAAGAAGAAAAAAAAACGACTTGCATCTACGGACCTGATAGTCTCTGTATATTTGTAAATGTTCATGTAAGGAAGTTGTTTGTCTTATGTTTCATCATAAATTTATCATAATTTCATCATAATTTCATCATAATTTCATTATGGAAGAAGGGTACAATATTGTGACTGGGGTAGGGACTAGAGTCAACAATTTGAACATGATTCATTATTTAGCCATGTCCTTAGCCATCGATCTGCTGGCGGGCAAGTAAACTATGAAACTCCTTAAGAAAGACGGAGGGGTGTGCTGGGTATAAGAGACGATGTGAATTACTTTTATAAAATTCCGAGTCTGTAGTAAAAAGGGGCGATTGAGGGTACCCCCACCTTTCCCGGGTATATGAACATGTCCGTGCAGAAATGCCATATCCCTTGATTTCGCCCCTTCTTTACTTTAATATGTCTGACTACACTCATCTGCATTGTCCTGAAAATAAATAAATGGAATAACAGCTTAGACCCCAATGCCAAATCATGCACTTTTACTGCATTATTTAAAAACTGTAAAAGTTTGTTGCAATTCTTCCCCCTAACATTACTAACTTGAATAAAAAATATTACGAATACGAATGACAGGTGTTAATTTGAATGATAAAAATTACGCTTCGACAAGTGAATATTAATTTGAATTCTAGTTGAGCAGTTTCTAAATTGAATGTCAGATCTATGAAACCCTTTGACCAAAATCCTAAATTAAATACAAAAACTGGAAAATTGAATGATAATTGGCATGGCAAAGCCGATCTGCGTTAACTTAAATGCAAAGTAAATGAATTCGAATGACAAACACGCGAATTTGGTCAGGAAATCCTATATTAAAGTGAATACCCGCAAACCATAGACCTATGATCTACCTCCAAATACTGCACAATTTTGAAAGAGAGATAGTATGTTTTGTTGGATAACACCTTAAAATAACGTATAGGTCTACTGTATAATACATTATACAGCATAATTATATACAATTTGTGTGTATTATTCCCAAGACATTATTTGCTAATACATCTTGCGTATGACTATAAATGTCAAAATGGAGTATATCATCTGCTGAGAGGCTGAGGAGCATTAGCTTTGTGTGATATAAATTAACACCCTTCTAGCTCTCAGCCGAAGATGATAATAGGGAATTTTCGCAAGCTCAACGCGGACGGACAATCTGCGATTCGTGTGCAAAATCGAGAAGCTATTGTAGTAACAGTGACCGCTGAGGTGAAATCCAGAAATGAAATCCGTTCTCAATAACGCCCCAAGTGACAGCCAATCAGCGAGCTTGTACCAAATAAGGTATGGGAACTTCATCGTTTTATTACGAAGGATGACGAATTTCAACGCGAATCTTTTCGATTATTGTTTCTTAACTATAACAACATGAATATGGATATAACATGAATTGTTTTAAAACTGGATGGTGAATTGTTGAAATATAAAAGCCGTTTTGTGGCTTGGTAGAGACAAATTTTGTTAGTCGTGTAGTCCCGTCTGTATACTGTATTGCATGGCAGGGAATAGGCCATTTTCGTAATGTAATCAAATTTAATACATAAGTCTTTATGAACTTCCTCAATACAAATTTTGTCATTCACCTGGTAAGAATAATACTATTTCAATAGGCAGAATGCAAACTGCATAATATTAAATGTTTCTAAGTAGGCCTATACCGTGTGAGTCAACAAAAAGTTTACACCTAGAAAATTGATAATTATTTGTAAAATCATCTATGAACAATAAATTATTATACATCTTATGAAAGGGTGTTTTATCCCAAATCATTTAGTACCATTTTTGTGTGGTATGTGTTCACGCTTGGATGAACAGGTGGCATTGTTTGCGAGAGTGCAAAAATCGACTTGCGCCAAAGTGATGCCTTCGTATTATGTTGGGATTACCGGAGTGAGAGAATGGATTGAATGTATCAAATGAAATGCATTGCATATATTTTTTGCAAAGGGCAAAGTCACACACACCCATACACACGCGCACAAAATTAATGTTCGTTGATATTTGATATTCGATATTTGATGTGTGTGACATGATTAAGTGTGTCAGGGGTGTTATTTGGATCTGCAAAGACCGAATTAATACCCAAATCCCAATTGTTTTATTCAAACATCACATAGGCAACTTTGGCGCAATTCGATTTTTGCACTCTCGCAAACAATGTCTCCTGTTCATCCAAGCGTGAACACATACCACACAAAAAATAGACATATTATAATTCATAAGACATATAACAGTTTAATGTTCATCGATGAGTTTTTTTAAATAATTAGCAATTTTCTAGGTGTAAACTTTTTTTTTGACTCACACTGTATAGGGCAAGCCATAATGTTGTCGAACCTGGCAATAACTACGTTGCAGTTTGGGCCCTGTCCATTGAAATACTATTATTCTTATCATGGTGAATGAAATATTCTGTATCGAGGCACTTCACAAAGACGTATGCATTAAATTTGGTTACATTACGAAAATGGCCAATTGGCATTGCATTGCAATACCTCCGTACTGTGTACGAACGCGTTTACCGAAAAGCAAAACCGCTTATTGTATTGTAACGAGGACGGTCTGTGTGCGACGGTCGTAAACCTGAGTGCTCCCGTGCCTTATAACAGGACTGTCCATCGCTGAGTGAGAAACTCGCTAGTGTATAGATCTATCCCCTTTTCACACAGGGGTAAAATTCTTTAAAGCTGATTAGTTTAAAGAGCTTTAAACTAATCAGCTTTAGGTACATCATCATTCACACACAGACAATTTCGGTGCGGTCGTTTGAGTTTCACACGCTCAGGAGGGCCATTGCGCATTTACGAGCAGTGACTCACTGCTCGTAAATGCGGCGCAATACAGTTTAAAGAGCAGTGTCCGGTCTAGTTAAGGACGTATCCGTTCACACACAAAACGTCTTGCTCTCTAGATACGAGCTTCGTATCTGCAGCCTGCTTTGACCGGCGTATGAATCGCGACTTCGTATCTGTCCGAACATCGTATAAACGACGTTCACATAGGGAAAATTTTCTTTAAAGCTGTTTAGTTAAACAGCTTTAAGCTAATCAGCTCTAGATACGATGAATTTTACCCCTGTGTGAAAAGGCTGAAAGTTTGATCTTCATTTTATGAAGTAACGGAGAGTCTAGGGATAATGTGAGATACGGACCGCGCATGCGCCAATCTTTCTTGGAACAATAGTGGTGTTGTTAATATAGGATTTCCTGGCCAAATTCGCGTGTTTGTCATTCGAATTCATTTACTTTGTATTTAAGTTAGCGCAGATCGGCTTTGCCATGCCAATTATCATTCAATTTTCCAGTTTTTGTATTTCATTTAGGATTTTGGTCGAAGGGTTTCATAAATCTGTCATTCAATTTAGAAACTGCTCAACTAGCATTCAAATTTATATTCACTTGTCGAAGCGTAATTTTTATCATTCAAATTAACACCTGTCGTTCGTATTCGTAATATTTTTATTCAAGTTAGGAATGACGTTAGGGGAAGAATTGCAACAAACTTTTACAGTTTTTAAATAATGCAGTTAAAATGCGTGATTTGCCATTAGGGTCTAAGCTGTTATTCCATTTATTTATTTTCAGGACAATGCAGATGGGTGTAGTCAGACATAAAGTAAAGAAGGGGCGAAATCAAGGTGATATGGCACTTCTGCACGGACATGTTCATATACCCGGGAAAGGTGGGGGTACCCTCAATCGCCCCCTTTTTACTACAGACTCGGGATTTTACAAAAGTCATGAATTCACATCGTCTCTTATACCCAACACACCCCTCTGTTTTTCTTAAAGAGTTTCATAGTTTATTTGCCCGCCAGCATATCGATGGCTAAAGACATGGCTAAATAATGAATCATGTTCAAATTGTTGACTCTAGTCCCTACCCCAGTCACAATATTGTACCCTTCTTCCATAATTAAATTATGATGAAATTATGATAAATTTATGATGAAACATAAGACAAACAACTTCCTTACATGAACATTTACAAATATACTGAGACCATCAGGTCCGTAGATGCAAGTCGTTTTTTTCTTCTTAACAATCAAACTTAAATGCTGATGAATATCAGATAAATCTAATAATTATAAGTGTATAAATGCAAGAAAATGAAATATGATGAAATACACATGAAAAATCAATCTTGAAAGAAAAAAAATGAGCTATAAAAAGTGTGTAATAAACGAGAAATGTATATTGACCATCAATTTAAGTGCACAGAGTGCTAATTTGAATGCTACAAATGAATTAGAATGCTGAGAAGTACACCGTCGCGTTGTCAGAAAATCGTGTTGCGCCAAATCGAATGACCAAATAGCGAAAAAAGCACATTGTTCATTAATTTGAATGAAACATACGTAGATTCTAACGAAAATTCCATAGATTTGAAAACTAGAAAAGGGAATATAAACCCGAGATGTACCTGACTGCACTAAAAACGTCGAATTTGAACGCAAGATAAATTAATTTGAATGACAAACTCGCGAATTTGGCCCGGAAATCCTATAGTTATTCGAATAAACAGTAACACGTACCTCCTGTAGAGCGTACAAATACGAAGAAATGTGAAAAGTTAATGTGACTCTCACACTCTGCCGTGTAGGCCTACCGTGTGCCACCGTGCACGAAAATGTTTGCGGACGGTGGAGAACGGCGAGGGCACACGGTGGTTCGTTATCAAAGCGGGCAACACGTTAATAGGGCGTTGGCGCTTATTTACACCCGGTGGGACCCGGCGAAAGTTTTGGGCATGTTCAAAACTTTGGCCGGCTGGCACCGGCCGCAAGTAAGCGGCAAGAGGACGGTGTTGAACGGTATGAGGACGGTATGAATACGTTATGAAAACGGTCACACTGTATGAACACGTTCACAACACGCTCATAACCCGTTACAGAACGGTGATGAACGGGCAAAAAAAAAATCCACCGTCTGCAACGGGTTGTAAGCGGTTTGTGAACGTGTCATGAACGTCAGCAGTCCGGGGACTCGCTCACAGGACGCTCCGAGCGGTGAGGGGACGCTAAGTAACTGGTAGGTGGCTGCTACAGACCCGGTGCACACGTTCGAGACCCGGTATGAGCCCGGTATGGAAACGGCCAAAATTTTCAACAAAAGTCAATGTGGGCGGTGAAGACGGTAGAAGCACGTTCAACACCCGGTATGCGCCCGGTGAGAACGGTCAGAAGATGGCAACGAAACGGTGAAAAGATTAATTTTATGATTTTTTTTTTCCGGCCGGGGACAAGTTCGCTCAAAACCCAACGTTCTGGACTCTGTTTTTTTTTAATAGCCCGGCAGGTGGACGGTAGGCCTACACGGCAGAGTGTGAGAGCTCCATAACGGATAAAAATTGGGGATAATAACCATTGGGGATCTCAGCCAGGGGCGTCGCTAGACCTTTTTCAGTGGGGGGGTGTAGAGGCCAACGATTACCGACAAAACTAGCTACCAATTACCGACAAAATTAAATGTCCAATATCTACAAATTCGACCCTATAAACCTGGGGCCGAAGGCTAAATTGTTTTTCCTATGGACTATCTATAGTACTTGCATATGCGCAAAATGGTCATTTTCCTCGACGACATAAATATACGAATTATTTCTTCAATTTAGTCAGCATCATAGCTATATATTTTAATGCAGGCGCGGAGCTAGGATCTTATTTTAGGGAGAGGCGGTAGTGAGCAAGAGAATCACTTAAAAGCGCGCTCATTAGGGGGTGTGGGTGATGAGCCTCCCGCGCGAAGCGCGGAAGCTTAGACGTTTCCTTAAATTATTAGGAAAAGAAGACGATTAATTGTACCGTTTTCGACTGTTAATCCTTGGCTGAATGAAGTCCCCCCCCCCCCCCCCCGCGCGAAGCGCGAAAGCTATGACGTTTTATTAAATTATTATTAAAAAAAGACGATTTGCTGTACCGTTCTCGACTGTTTATCCTTGTCTGACTTCAGTCCCCCCCCCTCCCGCGCAAAGCGCGGAAGCTTTGACGTTTCATTAAATTATGAGAAAAAGCAGATGATTCGGTGTACTGTTCTCGACTCATAATCCTTATCTGAATGAAGCTTCCCCCTCCCGCGCGAAGCGCGGAAGTTTTGACGTTTCATTAAATTGTTAGAGAAAGAAGACGATTCGTCGTACCGTTTTCGACTCTTAATAAGCCCTATTCATCTGAATTCAGTTCCCCCCTCTCGCGCGAAGCGCGAAAGTTTTGACGTTTCCTCATATTATTAGAGAAAGAGAAAGACTCTACATAAGCCCTATTAATTTTGTCTGAATTCAGTTTTCCCCTCTCGCGCGAAGCGCGGAAGCTTTGACGTTTCCTTAAATTATTAGAGAAAGAAGACGATTCGTTGTACCGTTCTCGACTCGTCTAAATGAAGTTTGCCCCTTCCGCGCGAAGCGCGGAATTTTTGGCGTTTCATCACAATAAAGAGAAAGGAAGACGATTCATCGTACCGTTTTCGACTCTTATTAAGCCCTATTCATCTGAATTCAGTTCCCCCCTCTCGCGCGAAGCGCGAAAGCTATGACGTTTCCTCAAATTATTAGAGAAAGAACACGATTCGTTGTACCGTTTTCGACTGTAAATAAGCCCTATTAATTTAGTCTGAATTCAGTTTCCCCCTCTCGCGCGAAGCGCGAAAGCTCTGACGTTTCCTTAAATTATTAGAGAAAGAAGACGATTCGTTGTACCGTTCTCGACTCGTCTAAATGAAGTTTTCCCCTTCCGCGCGAAGCGCGAACATTTTGGCGTTTCATCACAATATAGAGAAAGGAAGACGATTCATCGTACCGCTTTCGACTCTTATTAAGCCCTATTCATCTGAATTCAGTTTCCCCCTCTCGCGCGAAGCGCGAAAGCTCTGACGTTTCCTTAAATTATTAGAGAAAGAAGACGATTCGTTGTACCGTTCTCGACTCGTCTAAATGAAGTTTTCCCCTTCCGCGCAAAGCGCGGAAATTTTGGCGTTTCAACACAATATAGAGAAAGGAAGACGATTCATCGTATCGTTTTCAACTCTTATTAAGCCCTATTCATCTGAATTCAGTTTCCCCCTCTCGCGCGAAGCGCGAAAGCTTTGACGTTTCCTCAAATTATTAGAGAAAGAACACGATTCGTTGTACCGTTTTCGACTCTAAATAAGTCCTATTAATTTTGTCTGAATTTAGTTTGCCCCCCTCGCGCGAAGCGCGGAAGCTTTGACGTTTCCTTTAATTATTAGAGAAGGAAGACGATTCGTTGTACCGTTCTCGACTCGTCTAAATGAAGTTTCCCCTTCCGCGCGAAGCGCGGAATTTTTGGCGTTTCATCACAATATAAAGAAAGGAAGACGATTCGTCGTACCGTTGTTGACTCTTAAACCTTGTTTGAATTTAGTTTCCCCGAAAATGTTAAACCTCTGATTTCTTTAGCTGATATTATAGGAAAGTGAAACTTCGAGAAAAAACAAGTATTGTAGTTGTAGTCACTCTCGAAGTCGTCACAGCGGATAAAAAGTCACAGTTCGTAGGGAGAGATGTATATTGTCGGTCGACCGACAATATACATCTCACCGACTTCAAACTTCTGCATTGATATAGTACACGAGGATCGAGCAAGAATACCGACAAAGCTGACCCGACACAGCAACATATTTACCCATGTCTTTCTTGGCCCCTCGACGAGACGACTCCACCCAACAACCCCCTTCTCTCTTTTACTCCCACTCCTCCTCTCTCAGACTCTTACCTCCCCTCTCTCTCCTCTCTTTCACCCCCCGTTTCTATTGTTTCCCTTTCACTCTTTTTTTTCCTTTTTTTCTTTTCTTTTCCTTCTTTTCTTTCTTTTCCTTTCTTTCCTCTCCTCCCTCTTTTTCTTTTTTCTCTTTCTTTCTTTTCTTTTCTTTCCTTTCTTTTCCTTTCTTTCCTTTCTTTTCCTTTCTTTCTTTTCTTTCCTCTTCTTTTTTTCTTTTCTTTCCCTTTCCCTCTCTTTTTCCCTCTCTTTTTTCCCCTCTCTTTTTTCCCCTCTCTTTTTTTCCCTCCCCCTTTTCTCTTTTTCCCGACGGCAGCGCAATTTTACCGACAATATCCTGACAGGTGGGGGGGTGTCGCACCCCCCCACACCCCCCCTTTGGCGACGCCCCTGATCTCAGCAGCATTTATATATACGGCCCGTTATCCGGGGCAACGGGTATCTTTAAAAAAAACTATTGACCGGTCGGCGGACATCGCTAAAATCACGATTCCAATACGACCAATCAGATGACTAGATTTATTTAACATACTGAGAAAAGGGTATTGATAGTTATTATTTTTCAGCTTAATACATTATGCTAAAAGATGATGTACAGTGTAGAAAATATAATATAAAGTTCTCTTTATAGGTAGACAAGTGGGAAACAAGCTATGAGCAGGTTACCCTGCTATGAGTGTATGAGTGTGTGGGTGTGTGCGTGTGTGTGCAAATACTATGCAAGAAGCCACCATCTCTCCAATTCGGGGTATTCTGAGGAGGCTAGGAACAGTGTGTGGTGGAAGTGTGGTCGGGTGGTGTGTGTGTGTGTCGCATGGTGAGGAGGGGAGGGGAGGGGTAGTAGTGTGTTTGGTTGGATGGGGTTATTTGTTTTATGTTACAACTGATTTCATTTTTGTTTTCATCAAATGTACAATCTATGTAATGAAAATGTTTGGAATTTATGTCAAGGTAAAACAACTTTTTTTTTTCTTTCTAAGATAGATGTGTATTGTTTGGAATCAATAAAAAAAAAAAAAATAGAAAAAAAAAATCTTGACTTACTTGACTTAGGTGCATACGACGGTGTGTCCCCTTGCTCCCCTACGAGAATTCATGCTCCAGTCTGATCTGTCCTGGGCTCTTAGCTCTGCCTCTTGTGTGGGTAATCCCACATCGCATTGAACCTGGTCCTTCCATCTCTTTGGGGGGCGTCCCCGAGGTCTGCGCCCGTTAAAGTCATTTTGGAATGGTATTGGTATGGTAGACGGTGATGCGGCATGCGTAAAACATGGCCAAACCATTTCAAGCAACGTTTGATTATTTCCTCGCATATGGTGCTTGGGATGTTCAATCTCTGCCTGATCTCTTCGTTCCTAATCTTGTCCATTAGGTGAACTCCAAGGATGATCCGGAGACACCTCATTTCAAATACCTCAAGCTTATTTCTATCAGGTTTTCGGAGAGTCCAGGATTCTGCTCCATATGTGGCAATAGGGAGGATAAGTGCTCTGTAGATCCTGACTTTGAGTCTCCTAGAAATATCTTGGTTGGACCAGATGGCACTTTTCAGTCTTCCGAATGCCCAAGCAGCCAGTCTTGTACGTCTCTTCATGTCCTCTTCTATAGATGGAACTGTGCTGCCGAGAAAGAAATTTTTTTCCACTTTCTCAATGTTGGTGTTGTTAAGTGAAATATCTTGTTGATCCTCTGTCATGACTTTGCATTTTGTTGCTTTGATTTTCATACCCCATCTTCTACAAGCCTTCTCCAGTTCATTTGTTGAGATTTGGAGGTTTTCATACGAGTTCTATCAGGGTGGTGTCATCTGCATATCTGATGTTGTTGATACGCATGTCACCCATCTGTATTCCACTTTCTAGTTGTTGGATGTCCTTCATTACATATTCCAGGAATAGGTTGAAGAGACTTGGAGAGAGGAGCAGGCGCGTAGCCAGAGTTCGATGTTTGGGGGGGGGGGGGGCACTTACATGTAATCGATCGAGGTAAAAAAAAAGGGGTCTAAAAAAAATCAACCGATCTTGGAAATTTTAGGGGGGCACGTGCCCCCCCCCCCCCCCCCGTGCCCACGTGGCTACGCGCCTGGAGAGGAGGCAGCCTTGTCTTACCCCGGTTATGACATCAAACCATTCAGTTAATTATCTTTCCATTCACCATAACAGAGCATTTGGTTTGTTTGTACATGCTCTCTATGAGGTCAACTATAAGGACTTGTCCACTCCAATGGAACGCAGACATTTCCAGAGAGCTTCTTGCCATATGGTATCAAATGCTGCTTTAAAGTCAACAAAGTTCAAGTGGATTGGTATCCTTCTTACTCTGGCCTTTTCGATGATCTGTCTGACGACAAACACAGCATCTGTGGTGCCCTTACAACTTTTGAATCCACATTGTTCCTCAGTCAGATGATTCTCGATGGTTCCCTGTATTCTCATGAGGACCATTCAACAGAAAACTTTCCCGGGTATGGAGAGTAGAGTTATAGCTCTGTAGTTGGATGGATCCAGCTTGTCTCCTTTCTTAAACACTGGAGTGATAAGACCATTGGTGTCGATCCCGGGGGGGGGGGATATATCCCCCCAATATTTCACCATACAAAATTTAAAAAAATGAAGAGAAAAATTAATGATCAAAGCCCCATGAGAGTAGTTAATGGTTATTACTCGCAAGACGACCATCAATATACACATTTTGCTATATCACTTTTATAATACATACGTAAATGAGACAACCGTATATGAGACAAGAATAAATTGATTTCTCGCTCATACGGCTTCATCAGGAATTGATGAATGTATTCAATTTATTCAATCAACAGCAACATAGAAATGCAGTGCGCCAAATGCAAAGCCACAGCGTTAAAAAGCAACGAGCTAAATGTTCAGCGCGAAGCGCAAAAGTGCAAAAAAGAAGTAGAGAGTGGGAGAGAGAGATAATGAGAGACAGAGAGGATACAGACGCGTAGCCAAGGGGGTGGTGGGGGCGGTGGTGGGAGAGGGAGAAAGAAGAAAGGAAGAGGACGTAGGAAGAAAAAGGATTAGGAGTCGAGAACGGTACAACGAATCGTTTTCTTTCTTTAATAATTGAAAGAAACGTCAAAAGAAACTGAATTTAGACAAGGAGTAAGAGTGGAGAACAGTACAACGAATCGTCTTCTTTCTCTAATAATTTAATGAAACGTCAGAGCTTCCGCGCTATGCGCGGAGAAAGGGGAACCTGATTCAAGAAGGATTTAGAGTCGAGAACGGTACGACGAATTGGCTTCTTTCTCTAATAATTTAATGAAACGTCAAAAGAAACTGAATTTAAACAAGGATTAAGAGTCGAGAACGGTACAACGAATCGTCTTCTTTCTCTAATAATTTAATGAAACATCGAAGCTTCCGCGCTTCGCGCCCCTCCCTGTACCCATCGCGCGCTCTGTAAGTGATTCGCGTGCTCACTACCGCCCCCCTAAAATAAAATCCTCGCTACGCGCTTGAGAGGATAATAACCCAGGTAGCAAGCCCATGTGGGGCCCACATTCTCTGAAATGTTATCTTTATTGAGGGTGACTTGAAAAAGTTAATAACTTGGAAGGGAGGGAGTGCAACCTGCCACACGCTTCTACCTCTTGGTTGCTTTGATCCATTGCCGAAAATATTATGGCACCTATCATTACCCCCCATCCCCCTCCCCCCCCCCCCCTCCCCCCAACCACGGATACAAATCGACACCGTTGGATAAGACCCTTGCTCCAGTCTTCCGGGGTTTCACCTTCCGACCATGCTGCATTTATTATTTTGAGCAGGAGTTGTCTCATTGGTTGTCCACCAGCCTTTAGAGTTTTGGCAGCTATTTTGTCCCAACCGCAGGCCTTGTTGTTCTTGAATAGTTTTATTGCCACTCTACTTCTTCAATTGTGAAAGGTTCACTTGGGTTATCTGTAGGTTGTGGGTCAGGTATGGTCAAAAGAGCATTTTCGTCCCTTGGAAATTGCGTGTTAAGGTGAACGCTAAAATGTACTTCCCAGCATTTCAACACATCTGCGGGAGCAGTTTTTAAGATGCCGTCCTTGTTCTTCACGGCAGGTTGCATTTTGTCTCTCTCACCAGATAGTTTCTCACCTTCTTGAAGAGCTCGTGGCTGTTGTTTTTTGCGTGAGCTAATTCCATCTCTTCCACCTCCGTGTCAAGAATTTTCTTCTTCCACTTCTTCACTTCATACCTGACCGCTTTAGTGAGTTTTGTGTAGCTTTTCTTGTTGTGGGCCGAGGGATTGTTCATCATGAGGATTCTCTGGTTGGATGGGGTTATTTTGTGTTATGTTACAACTGATTTCATTTTTGTTTTCATCAAATGTACAATCTATGTAATGAAAATGTTTGGAATTTATGTCAAGGTAAAACAATTTTTGTTTTATTTCTGAGATTGATTTGTATTGTTTGGAATCAATAAAATAAAATAAAATGGAAAAAAAATCAACAACAAAAAAAAAAAAAAAAAAAAAAATCATCACCATTAAAAATGATTACTCCCAGTAATGGACCAAGGGGATATAGACCATAGGGGACACGTGACCCCCCCTACAGACATGCACACAGATAGAAGGAAAAGGGAGGGAAAAAACGGCACAGCAACAAGTTGACGATCTTTGTTTTTTGGTGGTGTTTTATTTTCATTGGGGGATTCTCAGTTGTCATAACATTTTCGGACTTATACTCCAGTTTACATCTGTTTCTTTTTTCCAGCAACAGCAACCGACCCCATCGGGAAGACCAAGGAATGCCTCCTTCATTAGAAGGCCCATGGTAGGACAGGTGCTTCTTGATGATCTATTCTCGGCGCAAGAAAAAAACAAGGACTCCATTAAGGCCGCCATTGTAGCATTGTTAGAAAAACGTGTCAAACCTTACAAGAATGCCGTTCTCAGAGACACGGTCAGTTAAATACGGTTTGAATATAATAATGATTATAATAATAAATAAGATTTGTAAGGCGCCAAATCCACTTGACAATCAAATGCGCTGGGCGCAGCATGTGCAAAAGATGAAATGAAAGTTATGGACATGAAAGGTATAATTGGTTATCAATTATAGGCTAAATGAAACAGATATTTCTTAAGATTATTTTGTAACACTTCACCAGAACTGCTATTTTTTAATCCATTGAGGGAGAATATTCCATAATGACGGCCCATCATAAGCGAAGGTCCGCCCCCACTTTGTGTTAACCCTAGGAATAACAAGTAAGCCAGAGTTTTGATAACGTAGCTGTCTAGAGGGAATGTAATGCTTGTCAATTTGACAAAATGCTTCTACCATACAATAGTTTTATAAAGACATAAGCCAGAAGGGATTCGTTTTCTTCATAGTCAAAACAGATTTAATAGACCTTGATAATAATTCAAGCCGTTCTATAGCGGATATCACATTATCAGATTATGATACAACGTCTCTATTATCTTCTAAAACACTTTCGATACCATTACCGTAAGTTCAGGTATACACGTTGCGCCCAGTGGGTTTGCATTCAAGGAATAAATCCTACCATATACTCACTTACCACACCTGTGTCGAGTATGGTAGGCATAGATTATGTATTTTCAGAGGACGTTAGTGCTGTGGTAGAGATTCGAACCATGTATTTTGAGGTCCACAATCTGGAAACTTATCCACTAGACCACACGGTCTCTATGTTCACGGGGTAACAGTATATTTATTAAGCGCTTAGAGACATTTGTATTAAGCGCTATATAAAAATTAAATATTATTATTATTATTATTCACTATCATGTGCATATCTGTAGGGGAGGGGGGGGGGGGAACTGGATTTTGCATCTAAACGATCCACACAGTAAATGCATTATTCCCCATTATTCCCTTCAGGGATTTGCTTCGCAGAAGAGCGTGATGACTGAGAGCTCAGGCGATCCTAATACTGCATTCGTAGCTATGGTTCTTCGAGACCTTGATAAGATTCTTGATCAAAGAGACAGAGACGAGTGTGAGATCTTGATCACCAAGCCTGCCTTCCGACGACTGACCGATGAATCTCAAATACCAAGCTATCAAGGATTTACAGTCACCCATCAGGTGAGGATATTTTCATCATGTTCATATTGGTATCAAAGCAGTTACAAGTAAGCTATAGCGTAACAAGAAAACCATACACCTAGAATCTGTATCAACAATTAAGTTCAAGGTTTTTCCCATACATTACAAAGTATTATTACATCGTTTTATGGAATTGTTAAATTTTTGCCTGATTCAGCTCTATTATGGTACTGAAATCTTGAATGTAGACATGTGGTCGGTAACATGGGACAAAATATCTTGGACTTGTCCTTGTATACATACAATTGGTGATATGGTTGCAGTGGTAAATTGTTGTTTTATTCTCTCTTGCAAGCAAACCTTTGTTAACACCTTCACAATCACGAGATGAAATGGAATATACCTCCTTAAACATTTATGTTATGATTACAATATTTCTTAACTCAGCTTCGTCCCATCGTGCAAGCAAACATGAGGCCACCAATGACCACCAGTATGGAGGCATGTAACTCACTGGCTAATGTCTTACGTGAGGAACTAGTGAAGAAGCCATACGAGAGAACTAAGATACGCAACGCTGTATCTCAAATCATGCTGGATTTTCTGACGACAGGGAATTGCAGTTCCGGTATATCTGTGAGTCAGAATAATTTGTCAAGATTATACTTGCAGATAGACTTCATTCTAATCGTACATCGCCTAGGGCAAGGAATACAGGGGCTTCGGTAGAAGGGGAGAGGGTTGTATAACTCTCCATGCCCCTTCCATAGTGAAGGTCACATACGGATACACAGTTGAATTTGTAAGAGTGCAATCGATTTATGGAAATTAAGGCCGCCTTATCGTGTGTTTTTTGTGGTAATTCTAAAAATCAGCCATGATTTTGATTATCATGATATTTGAGGGAAACTTTTCACAGCATACACTTCAGCATTTCGCTGGGCACTTGATCCGTAATCTGAAAATGTTGGGTTGATGCTATATGTTTAGGATAAAACATGATTTAGTATTCCGGAAGGCTCTTTAAACTAAGTTTACTATGTGATAAAGACATTTGGTTAGCTTTACTAAATCATTTTATTTTAAATAGTGAAACTATGATTCCATGACAAAAATGGCAAAGTAAATCCCCCAACGGCGGCTTTTTTGAGAGTTTCGGTAAACACCTTTACTGAATGTTAGTAAATATTGTCCAGAATCTAAATTAGCATTTCATAAATTTATTGATGATTTATTTTTCTTTCGTTTTATATTTTTTCTTAGGGTACCGATGTTTCATCGTATGGACATGAAGTCGTAGACGACAAAGATTCCCGACTTGTTGCTTTCTGGACCAGTAAGATGGTCAAGCTAGACGATGACGTAATCAATCACATCAAGAAATATTTATTTCCTCTCAATCCAAGTCTTGGGTTCACGTCGATGGAAGTAAATTACAGATATTTCTTAAATATAATTTTTTTTCTCTTTCATTTTCAGACTCACAAAGAACATTAAGGAGTTTTTTACCAAATTGAATCACATCAATTATTGATTTAAAAAAAAATAATAGCTTTAAAAGAAAATTGAAGAACTGTCTCTTATTTTCTGAATATTACCCTAATAGTTGTTTTTTTGTTCGTTTAGGGTTTCCAGGTCTTTCTCCATTTCATGTATCGTTCTACATTTAATTACCTATTTCAATTTCTTTTTGCGTAATATACACTATTGCTCAGAAAGTTGGAATATTTTTTTTTTTACCCAAATTTATGGAATTATTTTGACAATGATTTATTCCTAATAGATCTAGATAAAAGTATACATTCCCAGATTTTATTGAATAATAATTTTCCAGTGTTTTTTTTTGCGTGACCAATACAGCATGTGTATGCTACTATGCTTATCAACTAGGGGATCTACGCTCTTAAGTCATAAATGACAGTAATGAGGATTAATGCCCCACAAAAGGGCACTAATATAGCACATCGACACGGTTTGATCCTGGGGCCTCACAGTTACGAGGCCATTTCTTTGCCACTGAACCATGACTGTACGCAGCGTGGGCTAGGGTAGGGGCAGTTCCCACAAATAACAAAAATAAAGAAAATGCAATAAATTATCAATAATTTATTGCATTTTACCCCGGTACCCAACATACAAAAAACCTCTGTTCTGCCATGCATTATGGCTCAAGGCATGGCACACAGAAGATTTTTTTTTCTGTTGGGGACCGAGGGAAAATTCAATGAATTATTGATAATTTATTGCATTTTCTTTTTTCTTTTTTACTTTATGAGCAACAGTGTATAACCAAAAGTTTACATATGATTTCCTCTTACATTTGGACCGTCTAGGTATTGTATTGTACCCTTGATTCCATGCATGCTTATTTGCACCTGTCCCATCAACATTACATTTCAAACGCTCTTTTAACTTTCTGATATCTGCTTCTTTTTATTTTTTGTACAGGGTTTTTAGATTACGATCCAGTAGTATAAACTCGGCAAGAGGAGGACGAGATTCCAGACACTCCCTTTGACAGCAAAGCTTCTCGAAAGCAAAATGCCAAATAGCAAAGATGCTACAGAATCTAATTTTACTGTTGTATATTCAACTATATGGTATTTTATCGTAACGGTTGAGGATATTATCATGATTCACCGTTTGAATAGTCATGGTACTTTCTGGTGTTATTTCATTTATTTGAGTTCTTCTCAACTGGTCAAACATAACAAGTACCAGTCTACTGCCTGATTCCATGTCAACCTATTAAAAGGGAAATCCACCTAAAATCTTGGTAAATTCAGTAGAAGCACAAATATAATTAAAAGAATAGATCAGTAAATGTTTGAGCAGAACCTGATATATATGGAATATATTATTTTTTGAAGTCACAAACAATCAAACACAAATTAACAACTCTTTGACGAATCTTGCAAGTTCCCTCCCTTTGCTATTACCACAAAAATCTGGAAAAAAAAATCAGAAACTGTTATTTTCTCTAAACAAAAAAATCTTATCGTTCAAGCTTCCTAAGTATTATCTTTGCACAAATGTATTTTACACAACCCCTGTTTGGAAACAGAATCCGTCATCAAAAACTAAGAATAACATTTAAATAATTTCTCTACAGAATAAAGGGGAGAGGACCTCAAAAGATACGTTTGATCGATTAAAACTTCAAAAATTAATTCTTCATTATTTATCACGTTTGATTCCAATATTCACCGATCTGTTTTTCTATTGTTCTGTTTCTATGTCTGCTGAAACCAACCTAGTATTTAAATCACGGTTTTCTCACCGTGTTAGACAATGAAAAGGGACTTACTGCATGGAACATACGATGTAGCGGCTTAAGTGAATACGAATGTATTGATTTTAATTGAATTTCATTGCCAAACATGTATGATTGATATTGAAAGTTTAACTCAACACAATCTTGCATGATTGTGCTCCACATCAGAGGAGATGGTTCAACAGAAGAGTGTTAGTTTAATAAAGAGAGCCGTTCCTTTAATTCAGAAAAAAGCTACTATTGAATTCAGGTGTTGCTAAAGTGATAACTGTTGAATTTTGAGAAGTTTTATTGTCTGTATATTTGGTATTTTTGTTATATTTTCATATGTTAAACAGAAACTTGTGTGATAATGTTTGGCTTCTACTTATCCTCTTAAGGTAGTGTCGAGTACTTGAAATGCCATTACATTGTGAAAAAAAAACTGTCCGGAACCTACTGCATAGGGAAGGTTAACAGTTTCATGATGTAGTACATAAGTAATAATTAAAAGTAAAAAGATGTGTGTATGGGACCAATCACACCTGACAAGAGAGTTTGGTCCAAACTGAGCTATTTCTCGTCATTTCCTGAATATGAGAGCATTTAGCAAGAGCAATATTTTCTAATTTTGTACTATGGTATTTGAAGAATGAAAAAAAAAAAGAAATTATTAGATTCATATCTACCAGAACGAAAATGTCTCTCTACAGAATTCTGAAGAAATGAATAGGAGATTTTTTTTAGTAAGATAATAAAAACTGCATGTGTGTATGGGATCAATCACACATGACAAGCAAGTTTGGTCCAACTTAGCTATTTCTCGTCGTATCCTGAATATGAGAGCATTAAAGAGCAATCTTGTTTAAATGTTGTACTATGATATATGAAGAATGAAAAAAGCTCAATAATTATTAGTTCATACCTACCAGAACGAACATTTCTGTCTACAGAAGTCTGAAGAAATGAATAGGAGAATTTTTTAAAGTAAAATAATAAAAACTTCATGTAGGAATTTTGCCATTTTGTAATAGGCTGAGGTCACAAGGGGTGTAGAAAATGTCATATTGACAATGCTGTCATTTTCGTGTTGTCATACATGTAGAACTATACAAGTAATTAGTGAACTGATTGTGTGGAGATATTGCATATCTCTATCTGTGGTAAAACTGTAATCTTTTATAGTTTGTGTATCTAAGGTATAAACAAGAGTCGGTGAATGTATAAATAGAACTAGGTTACTCGTCATAGTTGTCATTAACGATTGTGCCGAAGAATCAGCATATTCATGCAATAAATCACAATTCAATATTCCTTCTGTATTGCTGTAATATTCCTATAATGTACTATTGTTTTCTTGAGATTTTTATTTTTGTTTCAAACTTCATATGTTTCATGTATGTCGTGCTTTGTTTAAAGGGGTGCAGCATGACGATACTACGTGTCTTTCCCCACTATCGTCATGATGGGGGGGGGGGGGGCAGTTGACCCCCAATTAAAATTCAAACGTGGTTTATTTCTAATTCGATACCAGTGTTTTACAAATGTTTCTGAAATGACATGATTTTCCGGGTTTTTTCTCTCATTGTTGCCCATTATGCCAGTGGCAGCACTCCTGGTGGGGGGGGGGGGGGGGGACTGTGCCACCCACTTTTTCAGGTACCCACATAAGTCCCTTTTTACATAGGACAAGTGCCCCATTTCTTTTCTAATAACTGTCCTTTTCCTCTCTTTTTTATCTCTGGTGAGTACGTCTTTTCAGACGCTAGAGAATTCCCCTTTTCACCTGTGATATTCTGGCCCTTTTTTTAACTTTGGCTCGTGCCCCTTTTCCTTTTTAATAAGTGTACTTTTCCCTTCTTAATAAGAACCCCCTTTACTTTTTCCTAAATGCCACTTCTCACCTTTGATAAGTGCTCCTTTTCCTTTCTAATAAGTACCATATTTCCTTCGGATAATTGCCCCTTTTCCTTTTTTTTTTATATGAGCCCCTCCTCGTTTTCAAAACGCCCCTTTTAACATCTGATAAATACCCCTATCAAAATCTGATAGGTACCCTTCTCTTCCAACAGATTCCCCATTTCCATTCTCACAAGTGCCTCTTTTCATTTCTGTTTAGTGCAAGATGTGCCATTTTCACCTCTGAAGGCTCTGATACTCCCCTTTTTACTTTGACACCTGCACATTTTCTTTTCTAATAACTGTCCTTTTCACTTTTGATAAGTGCCTACTTTTCCTTTCTCCATAACATGCACCCCTAATTCAAGGCGACATAGAGCCCCTTTTTCCTTAATTTTCCCTAGAGCTCGCTCACATTTATAGATGTTATAATTTCAGTCTTTCATCATTAGATTGTGCTTAATACTCATCAGGTTTTTTGGGGGGTCTTCTTTATAAGATCTAATTTTTTGTACTGGGACCTCATAAATTTGAAATATTTTGCTTGCTCGCTCGTTTCGCTTCCTCGAAATTTTCTCAAAATGTAGTTTTTTCCTGCTTTGTGTTCACTCTTTGTGGGGGTTTTCCCCTGTGTGTTTTTCAAAGTGTCCTTTATGCTGATGCCCCCTCCCTTTCAAAGATGCTCTACCCCCCCCCCCCTGAGAAACATTTATTTTACCAGTGTTTCCATATTTACTGGCTTTCTTTATATATAAATAGAAAATGAATCGACCTACAGTTAGTATGTTCACAAAATAATGAAATCTATATAGGCCTAATCATAAACACATGTGCACTCGCTTCATACGAACGTTATGTTACTTTCAAATAAAAGTATTCAAAACACAGTTTTTCGAAACCGTTCTGCTATTTTTACGATTCTTCTTCCAAAGGGCAATCTACAAACTTATTGTAATCGTATATAACACGGCGTGAAATATAATGAATGCATCGAGTGGCAGGTTTCTCCATCATGTTCATTGCGGGCATTTCGGAAGGATAATACTTTCTACAACCTGGGGACAACAATCTTCTGAATTTGGAGTTGAATTTAGTAGACAGTTGGAAATTCGTGTACACAGACCAGGGGCGATTGAGCGTCTTTCAAAGAAGGAGGGGGGCCACCAACCAAAAAGGGCCACTTTCTGGAGAAAAAAAAGGGGGCCTACACAGGGAAATCTGAAGGAAATTTTGTTTAGACATTGCTATATACATGTAGCAAGTGTGGTAAAGATTTGGGAGTGCATTTATTGTTAGCACTGTGCATAAAAAAACGGTAAATAATAATAAATGGTAATATGTAAATTAAAGTAATGGACAAATTTACTTAAATGCTCATGAAATAATGGCGGCAAAGCCATCTTCCTATTTTGAAAAAGAGGACACCATTCAACCTGTATGTACACTTGCATTCTGTTTAAATGAAAATATATTTTTAGAAACACCCTACAGTAACAATAGTATCTTGTTATTTTTAACTGAATTTCAAACTAGACAGTATCATACACTTCTAAAATATTTATACAGCTAGCTCAGCCTTGCTGAAGTGTAATGCCTGGCTTGGAATGTGAAATATTTACTTTCTTCTGATAAAAAAGTGGGAAAGAAAGGCAGAAAATCATATGAACAAGGACTGCGTAGTCACCAATAAGAGGTTTCATACTTTTACTTGCAGATTTTGGTTTTGTGGTCTCTTTATAAATTAATAGGTATGATTAAAGTTGTTTCTTTCTTAACATTGAGCTATGATTTGGCGCCATGATACATCAACCTAACACACAGAACAATATTCATTATGCTTGAAACATTCAAATTTGTTTTCAAGTATCTTAGTTCATAATCTTTTACTATCATATAAACACTTTCATTTTTAAACGACATACTTTCATTTCACATAACTTTTTTAAGAATTTGTACAACAGATCTTGAGGCTTCCGTTTTTATACTCGGTTCTTTGAAATATGGTGGATTTTAAAAACAAATACTGCGAGAGACACAAGACAGTTGTTAGACACCGATATGTATATAATGTTACCTTGATAAAGCATATCATCTGTTTGTTTATGAGATTTATGGTCAATAAACCTCATTTTAGAAGTGTGAAAGAAGGATGAAGAAACTTTTGCGGAAAAATTATTTTGTTCCAGTTGCCATGTACTAAAGAGTGATGTGGTCGTTTGTGAAATGCTTGTATAGTGTTTATTCTCAATCTCATAACATATCTTGAGAAGTTACTCTATTTACTTCCCATACAATGAAAGTACCAAATGAACACGTTTTAGCAACATTAGTAGTCATATGTGTCAATCCTGGAAGATAGTATTACAATTTATTAATGAACAGGAAACAATTCTTAAGTGCCGCATTTTTATAAAAATGTTTGCTTTGGTTGCTGATGTAGTTTTACTTCCTTGTGTAGCCTGTTTTATTTCCCTGTTTGTACATCTCCAGCCTATCACCGACCTTGATGGAAAACGATTACGCTATATTATGCTGGCACTGTGGTCGTGTTTCCAGTGCCTATCGAAATTGTTTGTATTCCATAATTCCACTCAACATAATTAATAGCATTCAGTACAACTCTCCGATTCACCCATACATTCGACAGTGCTAGCACAAATACACAGTGTAACATCGTCGAGAACAGCACGAACAGACATGGCCTCCATTCAACCTATAAGAATGTTAATTAGAAAGGTAAAAAAATTTGCGTGTGTGTTCTTCACCTACATAAACATTTGGTTAGTAGGCCTAAATGAGTTGCTAGTTTTGATTATTTGTTAATCCTGTATTATTTTTCTTGATTTAAACCACTCTTATTGATAATGTCGGGACTATAACAATGTTGATTGTTATTTATAGTATTGCAGCATGAGCTAAATCCAGGATTTTGTTTCATAATCTGAGGCAATGTTATACCCACTTCACAAGGCATCGTGTAAAATATACGCCATTCAAAGAGAATTTGTATTTTTTGTCATTAGCTTTCTCCTTATTGTTGAGGTATGCCTTTATCTTATGACTCGGTAACATTGCCTCAGATTATGAAACAAAATCCTGGATTTAGCTCATGCTGCAATACTATAAATCTTTAGGTCAGTCAGGAATCCCATGACTTTTACAAGCCGATCGCTTGTCTGATTATCAAGATATTTATGATTGGAAATCGAAATCGAATTTTGCATTTTCCTAACAGTTTTTATAACACTACAGTCTATTGGTGAAAATGAGTATGGTAAAACCGGTCACTCAAAGATTTTTCCTTTTTTTGAGGCACTTCATGATCCTTTTGAAGCGCATTTTTTGGGCTTCAATATTACACCATGTCACAGACACTGATTACACATAGGGCCATGCATCTCAGATTTAACATTGTTAAACGATGCCTTTAAAATATAAAGTTCTCTTCAGAGGTAGAGGGACGAAAGCTTTGGGTGTTTGTGTGTGTGTGTGTGTGTGTGTGTGTGTTATCGAGGAAGGTTTATGAATATATTATTGATTGAGAGAGAGAGAGAGTATATATAGCTCTCATTTTTATTTCTTCCAATATGTAGAATTGAAAAAAACAGAACAGTTAACAGTGTGTCATGCATAATTTTATGTTTACATCAATCTATTTGATAACAGAGTAATACATAGGGCCTACATGAATATGAGCTAGTAATACAAATAAATACAAGTAAATGAAAGAAAAGGCTGTCCCCAAAAAAGCCTAAAGGGCTTGTATCGGCACTTTTATTCATCTTCGGTGAAATCAAATTCACGAAGGTGCGTACAATTTCCTACTTCGCGCATTCAAACTAACGCGGCGCTCACGATGACATTTCAATTTTTTTGTGCTCAATTTCCTACTACGCGCATTCAATTTAGTGTTATTGAGAGGGATTCCAGATAAGAGGGAAAGTTTGATTTCTTTAAAAAAATTACTTGGGATTATTGTTAATCACTGTTACATAGTGAAATCTCTACAGTTTAGTTGTTCTTTGTTTATCTGACAATAATTGTTGCTTTTTGATAAAGTATTTAATTATCATATCGCCAATTATGTATAAACATGAATATTCCGTACTACACCTTTCTTTCAAGATATAGATGTATACAAGTTCTAAATAATTGGAAACATTGATAGAATTTTATAATATAAAAACTAGTGATTTGGAGGTGATGTCTGCAATAGTACTGTGGAAATGCATTTTCCCTCACTTAAAAAAAAAAATACTTTGAAATGCATTTCCACAAACTTGAATGAAAAGACCTTTTCAATGAAATTGTTCTTTTGTATGATGTATATATACCAGTTATGTGTTTGCATTCCTCTCTCTCTCTCCATATCACGCCGTTTCTCTCTCCTTTTTTTCCTCTCTCTCTCATGTCACCCTCTTCCCATTTTCTCACGCTCTCCCCAATCTCTCTCCCTCCCCCATCTCTCTCCCCCCCCCCATGTCATCCTTTCTCCATTCTCTCTCTCTCTCTCTCTCTCTGTCGCTCTCTGTCTCTCTCTAATCTCTCTACGTTATCTTTTTTCCCCTTTTCTCTTTTACCAGCCCCCCCCCCCCATTTTTTCTTTATATACATAATATGTTTAACCTCTATTTTTTGTAGGACTAATCAGATATGATAAGCTGAATATCAGTCACCTATGGATCCAAAGACACTTCCTATAAAGATACACTTTGCTGATGAAATTACACATTGTTAAACGCGGATAAAAAAACCTACAAGAACAAGTATACTTCACGCATCCTGAGATCAGCATACACAATTTTATTATACTCAGACATAACACCGAGCCCACCACCAAATAAACAAAACTTTTGAAATTGTCTCATCCTAGGCATTATCTTGGAATGTGCGAAATGCTCGGAATATGAACTTGAATGAAAAAAATGTGAAATTGGCCGCAAAAACCTATATTTAATTTGATAACTTAGAGAGAAGGAATCTTTTCATTCGTTTTTTTAAAGAGTGCATTGAATGTCAGATGGCAAGGATATCCAGATAATGGGCCAAGGTAACGAACTGATTTTGAAAGTATGATAGTTTCTGTTTTCCAGAGATGGAATTTGGCTGACTGTCGAGTAAAGTAAGCATGGACGTTTTCATTTAAACAAAACACTTGAATAAGATAAGGAGTAAAAAAAAACGTCTTAAAAACTTCTTATACAGAAGTTGTATTTGTATGAAAGATTCACGATGGACGGGGATTTTCAGATTTTTCAAATGAGGTTTTTTAGGGACATATTTAGTAGGCCTAGGAAAGTCACTCTTGTCAACAGAAATTCAATATAAACTGCTTTATTGAGAAATTGAGATTCGGCTTTGTTGAAGATTACATGTGCTCATTTTGTAAGCAAAAGATTGAAATATATTTACACTTGTTCTGGGAGTGTGTACATGTTCAAAGGTTATGGCAGAATGTAATACCTAAATTTGAGCTAAGGGAATTAAGGTCTGTCGACTGGGTGAATATTTATTTAGGGTTGTCCGGTAATTCCCCATGAACAAAGATATTTAATATTATATACCTCACTTTAGAAATCTGGCCATCTGAATTGTCGAAATTCGAGTCGTGATTTTAGCCATGCCCTCATACCCACCTACCAGTCAATACTCTTTTGAAAAGTGCCCTCATACCCGCCTACTGGTCAATAGTCTTTTAAAATATGCCCTCATGCTGCAATCCTCATTGGTTTACGTGTTAAAATTGTCTTTGTGCGAGCGCGGAAACCGCACGGTGCTTTTTGTCTGCGATTCCCAAATGATTGAAACTTTCAGTCATTTTTCCAGTGAAGATTAACAGACAGTGTCTCAGATTTTCCGTGATGTTATAACAAATCTTCACTCAATAAAAGGATAAGGTAAGAATTCTTGGTATATTTTTGTTTCAATTCGGCATATAAAAGACATATCGACTGCTTCAATATCCGTATTATAGGATTTCCCGGCCAAATTCGCGAGTTTGTCATTAAAATTAATTTGTCTTGCGTTCAAATTCGACGGTTTTAGTGCTGTCGGGTATATCTCGGGTTTATATTCCTTTTTCTAGATTTCAAATCTATGAAGTTTTCGTTAGATTCTATGTATGTTTCATTCAAATTAATGTACAAAGTGCTTCTTTCGCTATTTGGTCATTCAATTTAGCGCAACACGATTTTCTGACATCGCGATGGTGTACTTCTAGAATTCTAATTCATTTGTAGCATTCAAATTAGCACTTTGTGCACTAAAACTAATGGTCAATATACATTTCTCGTTTATTAAACACTTTTTATAGCTCATTCTTTTTCTTTCAAGATCGTTTTTTCATGTGTATTTCATCCTATTTTATTTTATTGCATTTATACTCTTTATATACTTTTAGATTTATCAGATATTCATCAGCCTTTAAGTTTGATTGTTAAAAAAAACAACTTACATCTACGGACTTGATGGTCTTAATATTTGTGTAAATTTTCATGTAAGGAAGTTGTTTGTCTTGTGTTTCATCATAAATTTATCACAATTTCATTATGGAGGAAAGGTACAATATTGTGACTGGGGTAGGTGTTTTTGTATCCCCACTTTTCCGGGGTATATGAACATGTCCGTTCAGAGATGCCCCATATCCCTTGATTTCGCCCCTTCTTTGCCTAATGTCTGACTACAAACAAATGCTTTGTCCTCAAAATTAATAAATGGAATAACAGAAAAGACCCCAATGGCAAATCATGTATTTAATTGCTTTTTTTTTAAAACTGTAAACGTGTGTTGCATTTCTTCCCCCTAACATTCCTAAGTTGAATAAACATAATTCGATTACGAATGACAGGTGTAATAATTTGAATGATAGAAATGACGCCTCGACAAGTGACGATTAATTTGAATGCTAGTTGAGCAGTTTCTAAATTGAATGACAGATCTATGAAATCCTTCGACCAAAATCCTAAATTAAATACAAAATCGGGAAAATTGAATGATAATTGGCATGGCAAAGTTGATCTGCGCTAACTTAAATGCAAAGTAAATGAATTAGAATGACAAACTCGCAAATTTGGCCGGGAAATCCTATATTATAATATCGCCTTTTGGTGATTGTCAACAAGAACTGTTGGAATATAGGGAAGAACAAAAAAATATTGCGGGGAGGGAAGGTAAAATAGCCTAACATTTACAGAAGTGGGAACAAGTGAAGTTTTCATGAACTTTCAACACTGGGTTATTGTAGCCTCGTTTTCATGATTGTTCCATTTTTAAAAAATAGATTATTTCTCTTATTCTGTCGCTCCAATTTTGGGTATTCTGAGGAGGCTAGGAACAGTGTGTGGCATATGTGTGGAAGTGAAGTCGGTGGTGAGCGTGTGTCGTCTGTGTGTGTCGTGTGTCGCATGGTGGGGCGGGGATGGGGTAGTGATGTGTGGATGAGGATGTTGAGACTATGCTAGAGGGAGCCTGGAATGAGGGAATATACAAACAAATCTCTCAAGTTAACTTAATATTCTTGATCATATATACGAAACCGTTTTCTAAACAGTTTATTTTATTATTGCAATTTATGTTTAATCCAAAATATCAATGTACAATGTATCCGGTTTTGTTAAGAATGATTGTACAAATTCAACTTTTTTATTGATAATGTTTTAATTTTTATTATTATATATGCAAGAGCTATTGAATAAAGAGCAGATTTATAATTTGTGTATTATTTATAAGTTTTGGTTAGTAATTTTTAGTCAGACAATGGGGCGCTTGGAAACACCCGTATTAAGCACCTAATTAATGTTGTGTATCATTATTATTGATATGTGTTTGATTTGAGAGAAAATAATTAAAGTATCTCTTTTTTTTAATATAAAAAAGTGTGCAGACACTATGCAAGAAGCCACCATTTTTATCATCACCATTAAAATGATTTCCCTACTCCCAGTAGTGGACCCTAGGGGACGCGTGACCCCCCCCCCCCCCCTCCCGACACGCACACAGCTAGAGAGAAGGGAAAGGGAGGGGAAAACGGCACAGCAACAAGTTGACGGTCTTTTTTTTTTTTGGTGGCGTTTTATTTTCGTTGGGGGCTTATCAGTTGTCAAATTTTCGGAATTATAATCCCGTTTAAATCTGTTTCATTTTTCCAACAACAGCGAGATGATGACCAATTGGATCCGTCAAGGAATAAGTGCATGGTAGGACATGTGCTTTTTGATGATCTACGCTTGGCGTCAGAAAATAACAGGGAATCCCTTAAGGCCGCTGTTGTAGCATTGCTAGAAAAACGTGTCAAACCTTACAAGAATGCGGATCCCAGAAACATGGTCAGTTAAATATCAATAGTCTTGTTCAGACGGGGTTTTGCTAGTCGGTGTAAGTTAATCCCGGCAGCAGTTAATACCTCATGTATATTTCACTTACACCAATAATCATCCACACGCTCTTACTCGAACCAACTTGCCACGATTAAGTTATCACGACCTTCCACCGACCAGCGTAACTTACGCAGAGACAGAAACTCCCGGGTGTAAGTGAGAGCAGAGCCATCTATACACAGAGTTTAGCCAACCTGGTTCGAGTTGGACACAATGTAGCGACTACTGCTTTGTTGAGCAGCCACAAAACAAAAGAATGTACGCCGCGTTGTGACCCAGTCAAACCAAGTTGCCCCAACTAAGTGTATAGATGGCCCGTGACAGGTCGCAGATACTCCCAGGTATAAGTTGTGAGCATCCACACGGCGAGCCTACGCTACCCTCTAGTCGTGTTAGCGAGTTAGGCCTACTCCTGGATTTTACTAGGAGTAAAGAGGTCGGGGTATTAAAAGGTAGCTACACCTAGGTGTAGCTAACACAATAATTGTTCAGACGGTCACTACTCCTATCGTTACACCTACCTCGCCATATTTACCCCGGCTAGCTCTTAACACGACTTTTACCCTAGGATAACTTGCCTCCGTCTGAACAAGACTTAATATCGGATATATCACATTATCATTATGATACGACGTGTCTATGTTCTTCCAAAGCACTTTGTACACCATTACCGTAATAACTTTTTCTCTGGCACCCGTTGCGCCCAGTGGGTTTGCATTCAAGGAATAAATCTTACCATATACCCCGCCCCCCCCCCCACTCAGTGTTATTTAGGGTACGCATATGCTCGTTCCCTCTTTTTGAAAGCACCCCCTATCTGAGGATTGCCAACATTTCCGAACCCCCCTTTCGCGGGCTTTTCGCGGGCATTTCCTGCCTTGGAGACCCCCTTAATCAGGAAAAATGCTCAATGTACCCCCCTAAATTCGGAATAATTTCTCAGGAGTCCAAAGAGATGAGAGAAAAAAAAAGAAAAAACACCCCCTTTTTAAAGAAATCTCCGGGTGAAAAGTCAAATACACCCTTTTTTTTACAATTCTCGGGCCGGAATTTGTCGCACGGAAAGTACCCCTTTACCGGACATTTTGGCAACACGCATGCGGTCGTTTCGAAACCTGAGTTGGGGGGGGGGGGGGGGCGGGCCATATACTCACTTACTACACCTGTGTCGAGTATGGCAGGGGTTGATTATGTATTGTTATAGGACGTTATAGCGCTGTAATGTGGCAGAGATTCGAACCCCGTACCTTGAGGTTCACAGTCTGGAAACGTATCCACTTGTCTAGACCTCATAATCTCTACACTTACTATCATGTGCATATCTGTAGGGGAAGACTGGAGTTTGCACTATCTAAACGATCCAAACATTAAATGCATTATTTCGTTCAGAATATGAGTTTGCAGTATAGAGTGGAGACCGAGCACCGCGATCCCAATGCTGCATTTGTAGCTATGATTCTTCAAGACCTTGATAAGATTATTGATGAAAGAGACAGAGACGAATGTGAGATCTTGATCACCATGCCTGCCTTCCGAGAAGTGACAAATGAATCTCAAATACCACGCTATCAAGAAATTACAATCATCCATCAGGTGAGGATATTTTCATCATGTTCATATTGGTATCAAAGCAGTTACAAGTAATGCCTGGATTATATTTGGTCTGCGATTAGTCTACGAAGCCCGTATCCTGCCCGTATCCCTTTTTCCGTGAGGCCTCCGTGCGGAGGCATGTCGTGAGATTTTCGTATGGATTCACGGGCTCCTTGGCCTCTACGAGTTTCGCGGGAAGTTATACAAATTTTAAAAATCGTAAGCCCGTAGACATGTCGTAGGTGGCATTGCACAATCCCCGCACGGGCATCGCGCGGAGGCCTCACGATGATCGTGCAGCAAACTCACGATTTTTCGGTGAACATGGGTTTTAAAAAACGCATAAAAGCGGCACGGCGGCTGCACGGTCACCGCGCCTTCTCCGCGCAACCTCTGTACGGAAGCTGCACGAGCTTCTTACGATTTCCGTGTAGAAGTTGTAGAGATTGCACGGGTGATGTACTGAAATTGCACGGATTCCGTACAATCTACGAGCAGCCTCTGTATGGATTTGGCCCGGTCTGCCCCCGAGGGCCAATACAAGAAATGGTACGATGATCGTAGATAATGTAAACACAAACATCGTAGCCCGTAGCCTCCTACGATGCCCCGAAATCGCACGAAAAATCGTAGACCAATTTAATGTACGGCGCCCGAGGCAAATGTAATCTAGGTATTAGCTACAGCGTTGAAAGAAAACCATACACCTAGAATCTGGTTCAGCAAATTCAAGGTATTTCCCTTTCATTACAAAGTATTATTCACTTTAGAAATCCAACAATCTGATTGGTCGAAATTGGAGTCGTGATTTTAGCCATTCCCGTAAAATGAAAAAAACTGTCAATAGTCTTTTGAAAAAAGCCCTAGGGCACTTTTCAAAAGACTATTGACCGGTTTTGGCATTTTACGTAAATGCGCGTGCAATTTCAATGGGAAGGATTTAGCACACAAAGTTGAGTGGTGCGCGATCAGACACCTTATTAAGACTAGGTCTCGATAGCGTAAACAAACTTGATTACCATGATTGGTCAGTTGCACATGTATTCTATGACCCTTTTCGGTATATAAAAGTTATAATGACTGCTTTATATATTCGAGGCATAGTTGTTTTTATAGGCTCTCGGGGAGGTTACATGATCGTGATATCGCCCCGAGGCGTGGAGCGAATAAAAACAACTAATGATACAAAGTTTTGGTATGGGGTCATGAATTTAGTTCAAATAAACATATTGGAAGTATATGTGGTCCTACAATATTCAGTGATCGTTGTCGCGGTTGAACTCGAGTCTAAAGTTATGAAATTGTAAATAATACACTCTTTATGTTGTATAGCTCTCTCTCAAAGTCAAGATATTAATTAAGCTATCAAACAATGTTTCTTGACTAAAATCGACCGATTAGCTATTCCCGTTTGGAAATTATATATCACATCTACATATTCTGAGATTTTCATGGTCGCAGTTACCATTTATATACGGCCGTATGCGCCATTTGAAATTTATCTAAAATTTACCGGGAGCACCGGTAAATATTCATATTCAATTTTTCTCAAAAGCAGTAGTGTTTTAGGAGCTAAATTTTCTAGTGCTTATCCACAGGGGCATCCAAATATATCATTATTGTAAAGAATCACTATCCACCCAATTCTCGAAATTTCCAAAAACTTTGTATTACCTTTAATGGAATTGTTTCGATCTCACCCGACTGACCCGAGTGATATGTGGATGAGAAACAGTGGGGGTCTGATCCTAAAACACGGGGTGAGCTTTTTCCAGGCTCATGGACACATTCTTAACCAACCATCTGCAAAAACCTCACTCGGGTAGGTTACCATCACAACCGCACCTCTCTCATCGCCATCAGCTGGCGCGCACTGTGTACATGAGGAACTGTATATTTTGTCCGCTTTCTTTGTCAGTCATATTCATAGTGACATGTATACATTTTTCACGGCTCTGACGTCATTCGCCCCGGCTAGAGTTCCGCGCGCGTCTTAATAGGCCGTTTATCAGGATGTCATCCGGACAACGTCCGGACGTTACCGCGATCTCACCCTGGCCCGACTAGGGTGAAACTCACCTCGATGTCACCTCGATATTGTCCGGACGTTACCCCGATTGACGCGTCTTAACTGGAACGGGGTAGAATGTCATCCGGACAACGTCCGGATGACACCGCGACTATATTTTCCGGTTAAGACGGGGTTTATGTCTCTCATAGCAGTCATTATTACTATATTACTACATCGTTTTATGGAATTGTGAACTTTTTGCCTGATTCAAGATATGACATCACCTCGATGCAGTCATCAGATACTAAAATCTTGGACGTAGAAATGTGGTCGGTAACATGGGACAAAATATCTTGGACTTGTCCTTGTATATTATTGGTGATATGGTTGCAGTGGTAAATTGTTGTTATTGTTATTTTATTCTCTCTTGCAAGCAAACCTGTGTTACCATCTTCACAATCACGAGATGAAATGGAATATACCTCCTTAAACATTCATGTTATGATTACAATATTTCCTACCTCAGTATCTTCCCGTCATGCAAGCAAACATGAGGCCATCAATGACCACCAGTGTGGTGGCATTTAACCCACTGGCTAAAGTCTTACGTGAGGAACTAGTGAAGAGACCATACAAGAGAACTGAGATACGCAACTCTATATCTCAAATCATTCTGGATTTTCTGACGACGGGGAATTGCAGTACCGGTATGTTGCCGGTAAGTAGATATGAAATCTGTGAATGTATCATACTTTAGTAAATATCTGTGAGAATAATTTGTCAAGGGGAGAGGGGTGTATAATTAAGTCCCCATGCCCCCTGTATAGTGAAGGTCCCATACGGATACACAGTAATTATTGAATTTGTAAGAATGCAATCGATTTATGGAAATAAGGCCACCCCTCTATGTTGCCTTATCGTGTTTTTTTGTGGTTATTCTATAAATCAGCCATGGTTTTGATTATCATAATATTTGAGGGAAACTTTCACAGCATAAATTTTAGCATTTCGCTGGGCACTGTTGTTTGGTGAATGCTATATGTTTAGAATAAAACATTATTTAGTATTCTGGAAGGCTCTTTATACTCATAAATTTACTCTGGGATGAAGACATGTGGGTTAGCTTCAAAATCATTTCATTTTAAATAGTGAAACTATGATTCCATGACAAAAATGGCAAAGTAAATTCCCCCACGGCGGCCTTTTTGAGAGTTCCGGAAAACACTTTT
Source organism: Strongylocentrotus droebachiensis (assembly GCA_035222895.1). Classification (NCBI taxonomy): domain Eukaryota; kingdom Metazoa; phylum Echinodermata; class Echinoidea; order Camarodonta; family Strongylocentrotidae; genus Strongylocentrotus; species Strongylocentrotus droebachiensis. Next base: position 343,462 of record JAVYIG010000877.1, on the reverse strand, counting down.
ACTGCATATTAGTAAATATTGTCCAGAATCTAAATAAGCATTTCATAAATTTATTGATGATTATTTATTTGTTTGATCTATTTTTCTTTCGTTTTTATATCTTTTCTTAGGATACCAATGTTTCATCGTATGCACATGGAGTCGTAGACGACAAGGATTCTCGACTTGTTGATTTCTGGGCCAGTAAGATGGTCAAGCTAGACGATGACGTCATCAATCGCATCAAGAAATATTTATTTCCTCTCAAACCAAATCATAGGCGTGGGCTCACTAACCTGGCAAGTAAAATACAAATATTTCTTAAATATGATACTTTTTTTCTCTTTCATTTTCAGACACAAAGAAGAGTAAAGAGTTCTCTACCAAATTGAATCAGATCAATTGTTTTTTTTGTGGAAAAAATAATAGTTTTAAAAGGAAATAACAAAACTTTTTCTTATTTTCTGAATATTACCCTAATAGTTATTTTGTTTGTTTCCAAACTTCGTTCAGGGCTTCCACGTCTTTCTCCTTTTCAAATATCGTTCTACATTTAATTACCTATTTCAATTTTGTTTTGCATAATATATAACCAAGTTTAAATATGATTTCCTCTTACATTTGAGCACTTTCTACTTTTAATATAAGAGGACCGTCTTGGTATACCCTTGATTCCATGCATATTTATTCGCACCTGTCCCATCAACACTACATCTCAAATGCTATTTTAACTTAATGATTTATGCTTCTTTTAATTTTTTTTTACAGGAGTTTTAGATTTAGATCCAGTGGTATAAACTCGGCAAGAAGAGGACGAGATTCCATACACTCCCTCGACAGCAAAGCTTCTCGAAGACAACATGCCCAAATAGCAAAGATGCTACAGAATTTAATTTTACTGTTGTATGTTCAACTATATGGTATTTTACTGTAACGGCTGAGGGTCTTATCATGATTCAACGTTTAAATACACATGGTACTTTCTGGTGTAATTTCGTTTATTTGAGTTCTTTTCAACTGGTCAAACACAACAACTACCAGTCTAGTACCAGATTTCATGTCAAACTATTAAAGGGGAAGTCCACCTAAAATCTTGGTAAATTCAGTAGAAGCACAAATAGTATTAAAAGAACAGATCGGTAAATGTTGGAGCAAAACCTGATACATATGGAATTTTTTATTTTTTTGAAGTCACAAACAATCACACAGAAATTCACAACTCTTTGACGAATCTTGCGAGTCCCCCCCCCCCTTTGCTCTTACCACACAAAACTGAAAGGAAAATAAATAAATCAGAAACTGTTATTTTCTCTAAACAAAAAAAAAATCTAATCGTTCAAGCACCCTGTACAGAATAAAGGGGAGACTACCTCAAAAGATACGTTTGATTGAATAAAACTTAAATTTTTTTTTTCATTATTTATCACGTTTTGCTCAAATTTTCACCGATCTGCTTTTCTATTGTAATGTTTCTGTGTCTGCTGAAACCAACCTCATATTTAAATCACAGTTTTCTCACCAAGTTAGATAATGAAAAGGGACTTACTGCATGGAACATACGATGTAGCGGCTTAAGTGAATACAAAGGTATTGACTTTAATTGAATCTCATTGCCAAACATGTATGAGAGATATTGGAAGTTTAACTCAACACAATCTTGCATGATTCTGCTCCATATCAGAGGAGATGGTTTGACAGAGAATGCTTTGGTAGATTAATAAATAGAGTCGTTCCTTTAATTCAGAAAAGTAAGCTACTATTGAATACAGGTAAGTACTACTGAAATGATATCTGTTGAATTTTGAGGAGTTTTATTGTCTGTATATTTAATATTTTGTTATATTTTCATATGTTAAACAGAAACTTGTATGATAATGTTTGGCTTCTACTAGTATAGGTAGTGTCGAGTACTTGAAATGCCATAACATTGTGGAAAAACTGTCCGGAACCTACTAAAGGTTAGCAGTTTCATGATGTAGTACATAAATAATAAAGTAAAAAGATGTGTGTATTGGATCAATCACACATGACAAGCAAGTTTGGTTCAAACTCAATTATTTCTCGTCGTATCCTGAATATGAGAGCATTTAAAGAGCAATCTTGTTTAAATTTTGTACTATGATATATGAAGAATGAAAAAAGCTCAATAATTATTAGTTCATACCGACCAAAAGGAAAATTTCTCTCTACAGAATTCTGAAAGAAATGAATAGGAGAATTGTTAAAGTAAAATAATAAAAACTTCATGTAGGAATTTTGCCATATTGTAATAAGCTGAGTTCACAAGTGGTGTAGAAAATATCATATTGACAATGCTGTCATTTTCGTGTTGTCATACATGTAGAACTATACAAGTAATTAGTGAACTGATTGTGTGGAGATATTGCATACTATCTGTGGTAAAACTGTGATCTTTTAGAATTTGTGTATCTAAGGTATAAACAAGAGTCGGTGAATGTATTGATACAACTAGGTTACTCGTCATAATTGTCATTATTAACGCTTGTGCCGAAGAATCAGCATATTCATGCAATAAATCACAATTCACTATTCCACCTGCTTTGCTGTAATCACACTATTATTTCTTGAGATTTGTATTTCGTTTCAAACTTCAGACAATTCATGTATGTCATGCTTTTTTAAAGGGGGTGTAGCATGACGAGACTATGTGTCTTTCCCGTGGCCTGACTCGGTGCCAAGCGGGTATGACTGCACGCGGACGGCGCGACCGCAGTATTCACGTTCGTGCAACATACGCGAAACCGGAGCGTGAGGAGATCTGCAGTCTGTTTCACGAACGCTAGCGCACTGACCGTTAATCAAGTCAATTCGTTTACGTGCAGTTTTCCAAAAGAAGTCGTAGATGGCGTTTACCAATATTTTCCATGCTACACCCCCTTTAAGGTTTACAGGACGTGCTTGTGAAATAGAATTCTTTCTAAACTTATAGGGCCTACCTATGAATAAAGTGAATAACAATATAACAAAATCATATACTGTTCATAATACACATTATTTTGTTCAACAGTTGAGAAAACATTAACTGCGGACAATACAAAACGCCAGGGCACAGTGGGCCAGGGAGGAACCAAAGTGCGCCAAAAGTCATTTTGGGTGAATAATTTTTTATTTTTTTTATTGTCCAGTTGAGAGATAATATATTAAAGAATACCTCAGTAAACTTTCTAATTCCGGTATGCACAAAAGGGTATAAATTTACTTCTCCAAACAGCAAAATCCTACATATTTACAGTTTTAATGCAAAAGTGACATAATTTGTATAAACCTTTTTAATTTTCAATTTAACACGAAGTTTTTAAGTTATTGATATGAATCTGCTCTCACATATTCCTGATAGTTTATTTCACTGCATGAATGGGTTAAACATGGATAGAAACATAATTTCATAATATATGATAGGGTAATTCACAGAAAATGGACTAATTATCCATCTCTGGATTTATTAAAAAAACATGTTTTGGATAAAAATTAATAGAATCTCTTCAAAGTGCCGTTAAAATACTTCAAATCAGTTTAGGACGTATGCGTGGGTATGCAAAGTGTGTGTGGGTGTGTGCGTATTTCTTGTGTGGGTGTGCGCGTATTTGTGTGCGTGTGCTCGTGTCTTTGTGCGTGTGCTTGTGTGTGTTCGCGCGAGGAATCTCAATCATCCATCTTATCGGAACAGCTTTTCGCCACTGGGTTGGACTATGTAACATATCATTGCAATGCTCATTTGCATGCCAAAAAAATGAAAGGTTTAATTCCGGCATTTGAAAGCTAATACTAATATAGAATTTCCCTCAAAACGAAAGGGCTCGAAATTGTCTTTTAATGGGAAAATAACGAGCTTTAAGTGATTGCTGTTGTTGTTGTTGTTTTGGTTTATAGGCGTTTATCATTCAGAAGTGAATATTTAGTAATAGTCTGATTTCCAGACCCTTGTACTGAGGCGCGTACGCAGGGGGGGGGGGGGGTTGTGTTAAACCCCCTTTTTTAATGTGTGTGTTTTAGAGGAACCCCCCCCCCCGCCTTCGTGTTTTTTTTTATAAATATGTCCTCTTACCTCCCCCCCCCCCCCCCCCCCCCCTCCTGCTTATTCAGCGGCTGGCTGAGGCGTAGCGAAATTTTCGGCCGGATTTGAATTTGTTAACTCCCCCCCCCCCCCCCTTGGAAAAAATCCTTTTTGTGCTGCGCAAAGTTTCAATCAGTTTAATTTTGACCATTACAAGAAGTGGGTTATTGATGTAGACAAATGCTCATGTACCCTTTACAGCTCATTTTATGTACGTTATTACCTCAGTCACCCAATAGTGTCTGACAGTGAAGTCTAGAGGGTAAATGGGTTTCCTTGCATAATTTGAATACTATGACACTGCTAACGTTTAAAATTCACAGATAGGACATGTACGTGACATATTCATAATTCCTGCAAAGTTCTACAGAATGTTGGCTGCAAATGGGACATAGTACCTTCAAAGCCTAGCTGCTTATAGCTACTTGCGCCCTCTATATAGCAAACAATGCTTACGCTGTGACCATTGGTCCCCCATGGTCTTCTTTTTCGTATGTTAATTGAGAGATGATGTGATGAGATAACCATCTGTCTGCAGGCACGTAGCCACGGGGGGGGGGGGGGGGGCACGGTGGATCGGTTGAACTTTTTTAGACCCCTCCCCAGGACGTCGATCGATTACAAGTATGTCCCCCCCCCCCCCACATCAAACTCTGGCTACGTCCCTGTCTGTCAGTAACCATGCAGGGAGGCATAATCTCTCCTGGCCAAACTAGTGCAGATAAGCATTTTTTTTTTTTACAGTGATGCACAGTCAAATCTGCTTTAGCGACCACCACTTTGTATGTGTGTTTTTTTTTTTTTTTTTTTTTTTTTTTTGGGGGGGGGGGGGGGGTCCTTTGAAAATGGCTTCTCATCGAAACATGTACAATGTAATAAGGATCACCTGCTTATAAAGGTCACTTTTGTTGTCACTCTTCCTTCACAGGTCTTTATATACAGGTTTCACTTAACAAGATTATTGATATTGCTCTTGCTTGAGATCGATATAAAACTTAAGTGTACTTCCTATGAAATAAAGGGGGTCCAGAAACATAGCCCCTACCGGGGGGGGGGGGGGGGTCCAGGCGGAGCCCTGGACGCTCTCGAGATCTAGCAATTCAGAACCTTCAAATTAACCGTCTTGAGCGATAGAAACACACACTCTCCTAAGAAGGAAAACAAATTATACAATGTAGGCTCTTGTGATCTTCTTGAAATAGCACCAAAAAGCCCTCAGATTTAATGAGCAGTCGATCTCATTCAGCAATAACAGAACAGACGCCCTTGATACTGGATACAATGCAGTATTGGATGGGATAATAATTATAGGGACTTTTAGATTTGCACGACGAGAACGTTGACTGCCACCTGCGACATCATTTTAAAGCAATATGACGCCCTTTTAAAGGGAGGCTTTACTACTGCAGCTAGAAGGGATTAGACCACCCAGAGAGCCATCAAGGTCACTGTGACAGGTGGCTATCTCATTAACTCAGCTCTCATTTAACATAAGAAAAAGAGGATCATGGGGGACCAACAGGCACCGATTTGGGAAGTTTTCTATATAGAGGGAGCAAGTAGCTACAAGTAGGACAGTGTGCCTTTAAGGCAGTGCACATTGCATTAAAAGGATGTCACACATATCAGTCCACGTTCTCGTCGTGCAAATCTAAAAGTCCGTAATGCCCATCTAATTTACTTTGAGTCACACTTCTAGTCAAGATAGGTAAAAGAATCCATCTGTATAAAAAGGATTAATCCTTCACGTTAATAGGGATTATGGCTATTGATTGTCCCCTATCTTCGCTCCAGTGATCTCGAGGCAGCAGACAGCAATAAATTGGGTGAATAATCAAAAGTCCACAGGAGTGGACGAAAACTTGCCGACTGAAAGGGAAATACCTCTCGACTATGAAGCATTATCATGAAAATATAGAGTAAAACAAAGTGTCATTTGATATAAAAAGCATTGCTGAAGGCCAAATAATATCGTCTTGCAATTACAATAAAGAGTCGCCATATTTACGAAGTCGTCTGCTTCCCAAGAAAGCTGTCAATTTTCCTAATCGTTGTTTTCTTTTTCTCTTTCTTTTCGCCTTTTTCCTACCGTCGCTTTCTTACCTTTTTTTGTTTTAAAGCCCGCCAAGGGGGAGGGGGGGGGGGGGCGGGAAGGCGGCCGATTCGACCTTTTCGCCGATGCATCCACCACTGAATAATAATGGTGGCTTCTTATAAGCGATACGCCCTTCGCATTGTGACGCTCCATGCGCTTTACACCGGGCATAGCTGGCGGCCAAATGTGAAGCGCTCTGCCAAATCGGGTACCCATTTACACCTGGGTGAAGAATGGCAAAAGTGGATTAATGTCTTGTAAAAGAGTTTTATGCCGGGCTGGGATTCAAATCATCAAACCCTGAACCACTTTACCATGACACCTTGTCATTTCTCATCTTAAAATGGGTTTGCACCCTACAGTTTGCTGTGATATAAACAGCCTTTCGTAAATACTTGATGCTTGATTATAATGCTATTAGCTTCTTCGGAGGATACACTATGTATGAACGAATCTACAAGAATCCACTACCCCGTTCTGTCTACATCAAGTACATGATCTAGAATAGAATAATTGTCTTATCTGCAAATTTAAAGATAGAAAGAAATTCGAAACTGCCCGGAATCGAGCTCCTAGATTAATCCTTGGCCTTGGATCTAGCATTCATATTTCTCCTTTGATTAAGGAACTCTACTGGTTACCTCCACAGAAATACATTCTTTATAACTTCTGTTTACACGCCTTCTTCAAAGTTCTTAATCATAGTACCTGTACATCTTGTTGACACACAGCTCATACACTTCGCTCAACAACTTAGGAATGTAAAACAAAATATTCAAAATCCAGACTCTCGTCAACCAAAAAACGACTATGTGGTTGCTTCGAAAACGTGGAACAATTAATATCTCACTTTCCATCAGAGAATTAGTCTTGCCACTTTCAAAATCCATATTTCTTCCCTCAGTAGCATAATTTGATTTGCTTTTTCCATGAGTTTATGTATTTAATGTTTCTCTTCACATTCTGTAATATTTAAGGCGCCGTTCTACTATTTTAAGCGCTCCTAAATAAACAATATGATTATTTGGAAAGTCTTTTTGTTCTGGAAACGCAGCGCCTTGGAAATAATTATCAGAAAATGGATGAAACTGAAAAATGAGAATTGTGCATGTTCCATGTGGGCCCGGGAACTTAATTTTGTTTTTGTTTTTATTTTTAATATATCGGGAGTTGGAACCCGCTGGTGTTTGCTGGCCAGGCACGTAGCCACGGGGGTGGGGGGGGGGGGGGGGGGGGGGCACGTGCCCCCCTAAAATGTCCAAGATCGGTCGAACTTGTTTAGACCCCTTTTTTTTACCTCGATCGATTACAAGTGTCCCCCCTTCAAGCTGGCGGGGTTCCCCCACCTGACCATGCAATATATGTCAATATCGATCGATTGGGAGTACGTTTTGCGGTTGTGACTGTAATTGGTGTTTATATTTAAATGAAGGTCATGTCAATTTTCTACCTTTCTATCAAAAGAAGACAAATAATGCGCTGTGTAAGGACAACACACACTCACCCTCGCACTATGTCATTGATAAACACACACCTATCGTGGTTTCATATCTTTTGTTCGTCCCTTTCGAGCAAACATGACTACTTCCAAAAGCCATTCGTGGTGGTTATATTGGGCGTTCTGATCCATACGGTCGACCCGATGCATGTATTGTTAGCCAGTCATAATACTGTTCACTGATCTGTGACAGTTTAAGTTGATCATTGCGGTGCACATACCATTGCACGAAGATGCTTTGATTTTATTCTGTAGCGTAGCAGACGTCACTCGTGCACAGTGATACAAAAATAATTGAATCACAGTCGATCCTACAAAGTCAAAGGAGTTGAACTGTTGACAAGCTCAGATCGCATCGTTCTAAGATAAGTGCACGCTAAAGGGGAAAACATATCTTGGAAACTATTCAGGCCCAGGCTTTCTGTATTTGCTCTATTCTGTTCGTCGATCAAAGCAGGAAACAGGACAGGCCAGAGAAGCGCGCGAAATTCTGAATATAGATAACCAGGCAGTTCGTGTGTGTGTGCGTACGGCAAAAATAATGGCGACAACCGCGCGTATATCCTGCGGATCGTCCAGTGTTCGTGTGCAGGATCGAAAATGGGTCCTGGCCCTTCTTCTTGCCATCGTCTCTGTCGGGGTAGGCCTAGTCCAGGGTAAGTCACTACTAATTTGATATCCTCTTGTCTTATCCACAGAGATACAGATGTGTACCCTATAGTTGTGTCGATTTATTCATCTGTATTAATTTGTGTTTTTGAATTTATCAGGAAATCGGCCTACTTGACTGTTTTACAAAACATATAATAATAAGCATGATATTGATAATGTTTTGAACAAGGATCTTGTTTTCATTTCCATTTTTCGTTTTTCATTTTGATAAATTTCCATGCCAGACATAGATCTAGGTGGACAACGTCCAACATTTGTTTAATAATGTGATTTCATCATCTACTACGAGAATGTACAATTTCTCTTTCGATTTATTTCCTCGCATGCACTTCCTCACATTTTATAGAGAGAGAAAGAGAAAGAGAGAGAGAGAGAAAGAGAGAGAAAGCCTACTGTGTAATCAGTTTTATTTATTATTAAATGGCAATGATGCAGTACACAGTCGTTGTTTTTCTTTTTTTCTAAATAGATGCCATGTGGATATACATAATGTACATACATAGTATACAAGTGTGAATAAATTACGTGTAGCCCAGTGATAATTTATGTGGAAATACATATTACTTTTATATTGATATACACTATGTAATTTTTCATTTGTAATAATTATATAGAAGTACCAGTAGTGAATAATGCATTAAAAAAACTAAAAAGTTTAACTGTTCGATATTTTCATCGCACTAATTTTTCACCCATTTTCCACACCTCAGCTCTAATAGTTGGTATACAAACAAACATAATAACATAATCGAGCAAAATTTTAATTTCAATTCAATTCAATTCACTTTAATATTGGTTTTATTGAATGAAAAAAAGCCATGGCAAAAGTTCTATTGTCATATTTACAGTAAAATACAAGACAACATGAAATAAGGTTATAGTATATATAGCATATTAGTCAATAATAGGTATAGCAAAAAGATAACCTGACATTATTTATTATAAAAGATAATGTTAAATAGCAATTCTTTATATTGAATTACATTTAACGGATAGATTTTCTACTATATTAGATCATTTGTACAGTGGATGCCAGTAGAAGATTGTATTTTCACATCGACATGTATAAATCAAAAGAATCCTTTTCTAACATTGGTCTATAATCTGGGAAATCATTAGATACATATAGGATAAACTGTAGAAGCGTGTATTTCTTTCACTCTCAAACTCCCTTTCACCGTTTCATTTTCTGTCCTTCTCTATCCTTTTTTTCTTCTCTCTCTCTCTCTCTCTCTATCTCTCTCTCTATCTCTCTCTCCATATCACCCCCTCTCTCTATTTCTATATTCCTTCTGCTGTCTGCTTTGCTGTTTAGTCTCGTGTTCGTGTCACTATTTTTTTTATTTCCGTCAATGTTATTATCATGCCAGTACCCCCTCCCATTTTCGCGATTTCTATCGCTTTGCTCCCTGTATACCTATCTTACTCTTTTCATCCCAGAATGCACCCCCCCCTCCTTATGGCCTTTTTTACTCTGTGGTGGGGTGTTTGTGAAAGTCAAATTTTTCCATATTGCTAACCTTCAAAATATTTAACCAAACTCGGCAGCTCGTTACGAATGAAGGCATTAATACTATTCCGAGTCCCTGATTAGCTTATTTGTGGTGTAGTTAGACAAGGTTGTTTTTTGTTATTACAGGGAAAATAAATAGGTATACCGTCATCCACAAAGCAAATAAGCATTTGACATATTCGTTCACTTTGCAGCACTTTAAGCCATATTCATACACTATACATGTAAAGAAAAGTTGATTTGATTTGACTTTGAAGTTTGAACTGCACTATTCAATGGATAGAGTCAAATATTTGACGTTTCCTCCACGATATGAATTTGTTTCATTTCCCCTAAATCGTCACAATGCAAGACCCTACTTGTGAGCCATGCGTCATGCTATTTGTATGCGGAAGACAAAATTCCAAGCCTATTATTGCTTGGCCTTAACTATACAATCAGCATAAAAGGCCATTGACTTGTACACATTTTATTACATTTCACTCGACAAACTTTTGTCAGAGAGTGCTTTATAGGCTCTATGATTGGAAGTTTCAGAATTATTTAAGAATATTACGCAATATTATTGGAACGTTCGAGCAAAACATTCAGTGAGTGTCTTTATCACGATGTCAGCTTTTGCCCTTTTTTAATTCTTAAAGTCTCCTCTTAAAATATTAATTCAAACTACTATTGTAGACTGGATTCTGAAACTCTGAAACGTAATATTCCCCAATGACTCCAAGAGGTGGTTTTCAGATACTATAGTGTGAGTCCAAAAAAAAGTTTACACCTAGAAAATTGCTAATTTAAAAAAAAAAAATCTATGAACAGTAAACTATAATACATCTTATGAAAAAGTGTTTTATCCTAAATCGTTTGATATCATTTGTGTGTGGTATGGGTTCACGCTTGGATGAACAGTTGACAAAAACAGTCACAAAAATCGACTGGCGCCAACGTAGTACATGTGATGTTTGAATAAAACAATTGGGATTTGGGTAGTAATTCAGTTTTCGCAGATCCAAATAACACCCCTAACAAAATTAATCATGCCACACATATCAAATATCCAATATCCAATATCAAAGAACATTTGTGCGCGTGTATTTGTGTGTGTGATTTTGTTTCTGCAAAAAGCAAATCCAATGCATCTCATTTGATACATTAAATTCATTCTCTCACTTTGATACACTGGGGCAAGTCGATTTTTGCACTCGCAAACAATGCCTCCTGTTCATCTAAACGTTTATGTTAACACATACCACACAAAAATGATACCAAACGATTCGGGATATAACACTCTTTCAAAACATGTATGATAATCTTTCGTTCATAGCTGACTTCATGAAAGGATCGATCGAGTAGGGTCTGGAGTGAATCCTTCTTTTAACACTACAGTCTCTTGGGGAAAACGAGTATGGTAAAACCGGTCACCCAAAGATTTTTACTTTTTTGAGGCACTTCTTGATCATTTTGAAGCGCAATTTTTCTATAGGGCTTCAATATTACACCATATCACAGACACCGGTAACACGTAGTGCCGTGCATCTCATTGTTAAACGATGCACAAAAGTTTTATTGTCATCGCATGGTATTAGAATCAGACAACGAGGTCGAAGCCGGGTCGAGGAGTTCAAACTCGTTCATCTATTCAATGACAAATCCCAATATACAGTCATAAAGGTCGCGAATGAAAAATGGGCCTGTGAACCATAGAAATTCCATTAAATACATTTCAATGACGTCTGCTCATCTTTTGTGTTCAAACCTTGGGTTGTTTTTAAATTTGAAGCCCATAAAGTTATCAACCTGCCTTTAATTAATGATCTGTTTTGCTTTGTGATTTTTTTCCCCCGTATCTACAAAATGTCATGCACATGTAAAACAGATATGTGGAATTCATATTAAAACTGCATTATTTTTTATTTCGGATGACAGTAACATAGGTTTTCAATTACTCTAAAAATGTCTGGAAGCTAGTTTCTGTTAGATTCTGAATCAACCGTGATTTTTAAATTAATGTTTTTTTCTTTTTTTTCATTGGGATCGGCTGTAGGATGTTTTGGTGTGGGGGAAGAGGGGGGGGGGGGGGGGTAGGGGGGTGGGGAAGAAGCAACAAAAAATGATGTAACGTTTTTTTTTTTTTAGCGTTGCTCTTCTCAAAAGATTCTTACAAGCCCCTCCCCCACCCCCCCCCCCCACCCACACCCTGTACATCTTCGCATTTTCAGACACCTTTTGGGTAAGCAAATTGGAAGGGGGTCCTGCCATATGTGTGGGTATTACTCCGGTTTTAAAATATGGACATGGGAACGCCCCCCCCCCCACACACACACACATCCATGAGGGTTTTTCAGACTACATAATAGTCAAGCTTCACAATGGTATATTGGTACACATTATGCTTAATAAAAATCCGAAGTTGAATACTGGTGTAATTGCATTGAAAAATAAATAAAACTGTCTTGTGATAAAGAAATGAATTGTGAGATTTTGGAAGGAAACAAAACTGATTGAAATTAACACGTCACATAAGTTATGGGGGAATTTACACATGTGGCATCAGCACTTGGTCCAAGATTGTTTTTTTAAATCACATGGACGTTGTATATCTGGCTATTTGTAGAATGTGAGGGCTTTTCAAAGGCAAACAATTCCATGTGCAATTGACACCATGATATTCCTACCCGACCTTGAACATTCTATTCAAAAACTTCCTTTTATCTCTTCTCATTCTTCTTCTGACCCCCATTCTTTACCTTCGCTTCCTATTTCTCTTCTTTCTTACATCCACCATCCATATCATTTTATTATTCTTGTCTGTATGCTTTGCTTTTTAATTATTATACTTCCTTATACTACCTTATTAAGAATGACACTGTGTCATAATTATTTTGAGGAACTTAAATTCTACAAGCTATATACTTTTATTAAGTTCCTTTTTTTCACATGTAATTTCGAAATTATTTAGTGTAAATGCCATACAAACTTATGCTGTGTAAATGTCTTTATTGTTCACGAATATTAATTTTGTAAATATGCTATGTTTTGTTAATGTATTGGTTTCTTTCATGTGAAATAAAAGAAACTAAACTGAAAGCTCACGTGTTGTTTTCACTTCTAAGAGGCTGTCACATGCCACCGCTAACAGCACAATCAATATAACTTTAACAACTACAACCGGAACTATAACTATACATATAAAATCGGTCTGTAAAAGATATTGAATCCGAAAAAGTCGGTGCTGAATTATTTTTTATTATCAATCGATGAATGAGCAACACCAATAAAAAGTTTTTTTTTTTTTTTACTTGTCAGACATTTTGTGACATTTTCACACCCCTCTATTAAAAATTATCTGGCGACACCTCGATATGAACGTGCCCATATTAAATCCCGTCTGTACTAGTTTGGCCGGGAGGGATTAGACCACCGAGCGTGGTCACTGACAGGTGGTTATCTCATCAACTCAGCTCTCAATAAACAGAAGAAAAAGAGGATCATGGGGACCAACGGGCACCGCTCAGGCATTGTTTTCTGTATAGATGGAGCAAGTATATAGTGCAGTGGGGCTTTAAAGAGAACATTTGTCTTTTTGTCTCCACAGCCGAGACCACTCAAGTGCCGACACCGAAAACTAAAGTTCGCTTGATCGAAGGATCGGACATCCATGAAGGTGTACTGGAAGTAAGTGAACCTGGTGCAGAGGCGGCGCTCTTAGGGGGGGGGGGGGGGGGGCAAGGGGATGGGGGCACAGCATCCCCTACTCTTGCAAGTACAGTACCCCTAAAAGTGCCCCTTTTTATACTTTAGACAAGTGCTTCTTTTTCTTTCCAATAGGTGCCTGGTCCACGTTCTTATACGTGCCCCTTACCTCGGATAATTGCCCCTATTCGAATCTAAGAGATGCCCCTTATACTTTGATAAGTGCCCATTTTACTTTGTAAGAAGTGCCCCTTCCAATTTTAATAAGTGCCTATTTTCTCCTCTCATAATTACCCCTTTTATTTTGACACGTTCCCCTTTACGTTTCTAATAAGTGCCCTTTCTCCTTTTCTGTGCAATAAGGTCCACTATCCCTTCTCATAAATGTCCCTTTTCATCTTTGTTGGGTGCCTCATCTCCTTAGACCAGTGCCCCTTTTACTCTGCAATAAGAGCCCCTTTGCCATTATCATAAGCGTCCCTTTCCACCTCTGATAATAATTTTGCCCCTGGTCAAATCTGAGAGGTGCCCGTTTTTTCTTTGACACGGTGCCCCTTTTACTGTGTAATAAGTGCCCTTGTTCACCATTGATAATTGCATTAGGCTGTTGTTAATGAATGGACTACAATACTTGGAATCCATTCTGCATACATTATTCATTGCTATGTCGGGCAAGCCTTCTGGCAAGCGTTCAGGTTGTCAAGAACATCCTTCGTATAAAATGTTTCCATAAAATTGAATAGGTTAGTAAACCGGTTTATTGCTCAGAGTCAATTTCCTACGCTGAAAATATACAAGAATTCTTAACCGCGGCCCTGTAACATTACACCTAACCCTTACCCTAATTTTGTCCGAAAGTGTCATGACATCCGGACCCTTTTAGAGGATCATTCTGTTCCATTATATGTTTTAAATTATGTTTCTTGTCATTGATTCTACAAAAAATGCATATCATATCATGTTATGAACTACCTAAATGTGATACTACGTTTTCATTAATTTGTATTACTACTATTATCATTTATATTGAACTGTGCTGAAAACAAATCTCATTTGAACGAGAAAAAAAGAGGAAAAATGTATTCTTTGTATTTCAATTCAATTGTTTTTGTTTTATTTTTCCAAATCATTAAAAAATTACACCAAATACAATTACAAATACAATTCATGTACAGTAACATAATAGATAAGGGAAAAAAAGGGAACCCCAAAAAAGCAGAAGCTTGTGGATTTTGATGATGATGGAAATAAATTATACTGAACTTAACCCTAATCCTATCATTAACGAAATAAAGCTTGGGTAAATAGTCGCCGGAGAAAAATTCGGATCACGTCTAGGTTAGCAGTGATATTTTCTTCTTTCACCTTGACGTAGTACTTCCATCCACAAGAGAAAGGATGGCTGCCGGTTTGTGGTGAGGGTGTACAGAAAGAAGACGCAAATGTCGTTTGCAGGGAGCTGGGATTCCATGGAGCTGACGTCATCAAGAACGTCACAAGATTCACTGAAAGTAAGAATTATGTACCAAGAAAGATAAAGAAATCCTATAGATTATTAATATTATTGACGTATATTCAGACAGGTTTCGAAAAACATTTGAGGTACTTTAATTGCAAAAAAGTTGAACAATTGTCCAGTTTTACGTAACGAAACGTAACATGACATCCCTTGCCTCCCCCCCCCCGCCATCACAATCAACACTCTGCAAAGTTTGATAATTCTCCACCCTAATCATAATGAAAGTATATAACAACAACAGCATCTCTTAACAAACATAAAATTACATCCCTGTCTATATTTATTTCTTTGGTACTCAACGCTTATTTGTCATTTTTCATCACAGATGTAACATACAGCGCCCTCGTGAATGTGTGGTGTGACACTGTAGACGGAGTAGAACACAACTACCTGGTCGACTGCCAGGAGAGTGGCGTAGCAGACGGTCAGCCATGCAATGAGAAAGCGGCTGATATTACATGTAAGAAATAGTATGATACTCGTTGTCAACGAGGCGTCATTCACCTGACGTAGGGTTGCGTCATCGACTGTCGCGGCCTTTGAGTGTTAGAGCGCTTTCGTTAAAAAAGGGTGAATGAAAAATGACCATTTGATGTATGCAGTAATTGCCTTCACAGGATTTATTAGCGCAGGAATTAATTTTAATGCAATCAAAATGAGGCCTTCTGTGCAAAAAAGTATTCTGAGCATAGTCTTTGTCGGTCTTCTGTATATTGCGTTAAATTCACATCAATTAAGGAGGTCTTAATTCAATGAGAACTCATTATTATTATCACCAACATCATTGTAATTATTATCATCATCATCATTCTTTATTTAGCACTCTTTATTGGTGCTTTGGAAAGACCAGCAGCGGCTCAAAGTGGCCGATGTACATTACTGCCAACAGATCAGAGGGCCAACATCACATTAGGGACTTTTAGATTTGCACGACGACATAGTGGGCTGCTACGTGTGACGTCCTTATAAGGCACTATATTATATGCCTTATATGGACGTCACACTCACACATGGCAGTCCACTATGTCATCGTGCAAATCTAAAAGTCCCTATTATCTCAACATTGCGTGCCACCGTCTTCATCAAACTCAATTTTTCGTGTTTGATTAAATAAATAAATAAAGTCTTTCATTGTAAGGGGAAAAGAATCATCAGCTAAAGTTTTAGATGGGATCGACGTATGGGAAAAAATGTCTTGGACTTGCCTATGTACATTCATTATCATACTAAATGAAAACAATCTGTTCGGTCATTTCAGGTTTGACCACTCGACTGACCGGAGGTAATGACATGTCCAGTGGCCGGTTGGAGGTGTGGTCGCCGGGCTTTGGCTGGGGGAAGGTTTGCAGTCCGAACTTCGGCGAGAAGGAGCAAGAAGTCGCTTGCCGAGAGCTCGGGTATTTATACGTCAACTTGCGGAATCTGAAAAGCGCAAATCAATTTCAGGTAAGAGGGTGCTTGTCATTTGAGGCGTCATTTCGTTTGCGCTATTACCTGACTTACGCTTATCAAGAATGTGAAGCCAATGCATATATGCGCCAGTAACTCAAATTACTCAACTCAGTGTTTGCACGTTCATTCTGTATGATTCTGAATGCACTTTAGTAACGGTCTCCTCTCTCTCTCCTCTCTCTCTCTCTCTCGCTCTCTCTCTCTCTCTCTCTCTCTCTTTCCCTCTTTCCCTCTTTCCCTCTGTCTTTCCCTCTCTCTAACTTCAGATATCCTTAGTTTAGACAACAAACCGTTTTTTATAACTCATTTCAATTAAAGTTTTACCAAAGTAGTCCACCAGGAGGGGATCGTGCCCAGCTCTCAGGTCACTTAGGAGAAAACAAGAACAACACAAATGTCGTATGTATGTGGAAATGTCGTATTTAGGGCTAGGAAATTTTTAAAAAGTGAAAATGTCAGCAAAATCTTAATTAATACACTCCAATTCCCAATTCAAATCTATAAGTAATTAATTGCAAAGATTTCGAAACGTCAACTCCGAATGCCTTTGATGAGCGTGTTTAATTGAAAATGTTATTGTTGTGTTTTTTGTTTAATACGGGTAGGATTCTGGCTTGACGTATGAATGGGAGGATGTGAGTTGCACTGGAGCTGAAACCAAACTGGCCGATTGCGATGTCGATACCACGGGCTCCACCAGCTGTCCCGGCGACAACGATGCATTCGCATCCTGCACTAACGTCGAGTCGGACCCAGGTTGGTTATTCAGTGATAAATTCGCCCCCCCCCCCGAAAAACGATTAGAAATAACAAACTTATGATTTTTTTTTTAAAGGTTCGATCAATCAAACAGAAATTGTCAACTCTGTAACGTATCTTGCGAAGTCTCCTCCCATTTACCCTTTATTAACAAACTTCAAACATGTATATTTTCCCCCTAAAGTAAATGTTTAATCATACATTCACCCTAGGTATATTATTGCAAATATGAAAATGAAAGTTAATGATTTTCTTTTGTACAGAGCAAATTGGAGAAGAGCTCGCAAGATACGTCACAGTGTTGCCAATTGTTTTTCACCGATGACGTCTTCAAAAATTGATTCCTATTTTTAATCGGATATTGCTCAAACTTACACTTATTTGTTTCTCTGACATCTTCCCGCTTTTATTAAACCAACTTGATATCAGGGTGGACTTCCCCTTTAAGAATGAAGCGCCCGATATGAATTTTGCGATATGATTTTTCGCAGTACATTTTGAAATCATTTCTGTATAATTATATTTTGTAGACCATATTTAAATTATGTTTCCCTTTTTATAAACTTTTGCTACCATTATTTTAGGAAAGCCTCCCTTGTTGGGGGTGAAGTTGTTCAACGGACCGTGCGAGACCGAAGGCCGTCTGGAAGTCTTCGACGGTGACGTGTACGGCACGGTTTGCCAAGAGCAGATCACCCAGCTTGACGCCCAGGTCATCTGCCGTCAGCTAGGCTTTGAGTCGGAGAATGCTGAGGTGGTCAACTGTTGCGATACGTACCCCGCTGCTAGGGCTGGAGCTTCAGGTAAGGGGTCATGAGACAAATGCTCGAGCCGGCGACTGTTGCTCTACGATTTATTCCTAATACATTAGTTGAATTCCGAACCTTTGCCCCGGACCGAACATTCTATCTCAACCTAACAGTAGAACAGTACAACTAATGTAGAACCCAAATTACGACCCTACGCCCAGCACGTTTTTTTTTTAAACGAAATAAAGCCCAAACCGTATGTCGCCGGAACAAATGTTGCATTTCCGAGGTGGGCAATCGGTAATTCCTGCAGCTGTGTTTGATTTTCCAGATGAATTGTGTAATAATGAAGTATGAACATTGACTCTGTGGAGTATGTCTCGTCTCACAGGACCCTTAGTCTGGCAGTGCTCTCGGTCTTTGAGTTGGGATGCGCGTCAGACTCGCCCGGGGGTGCCGAACTGACGCCACCCAATCTTCCATCGGTGTTTTGATGGGCTTGGTTTTATCGATATGCTGCCCTTGGCCCCGTTGCACAAAACTTACCATTGATGGTAACTTTGCCATCAATGATTACTTCCATAGAAACCTTGATTTTGATCGGCTGTTAAGCCCTGTTACCATGGTACTTACCATATTGATGGCAAAGTTACCACGAATGGTAAGTTTTATGCAACGGGGCCCTGATATTCATTTGTCTCATTTTGTGAATTGTGATTTTTAATGACTCTCCAAACTATTTGTAAAATTGTGATTCTGTTCTGATTCAATCAAATATACAAAACAGTACGATTTCTGACTTGAGGTGAACTGTAATTAACTGAATTGAATCGAATCCGATCGACTTTGAATTGAATCGAATTTACTTTAACAGAATTGAGTGGAAATGAACTTGAATCGAATTGTTTTGAATGATTGAAGTTAGGTTAGATTGAATTGAATGGAACTGGTCTGAAATTATTGTATTTAAAGTGAATTCATTTCCATCTAAGTTCGTATAACTCGTGTCAACAGAACAATAACAAAAGTATCATTATGGAAAGGTCTCGTCATAGATACTTCTGCAGCCTGCAGAATATGATGAGTTGAAAATATAAAGAATGCTAGCGAAAAGAGTTTAAACTAATAAATTACATTCGACATGAATTTCACTGATTTCTTCGTATATCTGCCAGAATTATTCGGAGTTCTTAATTGCACTGGGTCGGAATCCATGATTGCTCAGTGCCCCCACCCTCCCGTTGGCTCTCAGGTGGGGTGCGACACGTTGAGGCATATCAATGATGTGGGGATCAGATGCCAAGCTTGCAAGACGAGTAAGTTATCCCTATTAATCGGTCCATGGTAAGGGTAATGTTGAGGGTTGTGGTCTTGGTAATGATGTTGATGGTGGTAACAGTGACGGCGGTGCATGGTTGAAGTAGTGATAAAGCTGGCGTTATTGGTGCTGGTAATGTTGTTGATGGTTGTGGTAGTAGAAATAATGTGGCGGTGGTGGTGGTGGTCATCTTTGTAGTGGTGATAGTCGTAGCAGTGATAATGCTGTTGTTGTTCGGGGTGTTGATGGTGGTGGTCGGTGATTTTTGTTGATGATGATGGGGGTAAAGGTGATTGCGGTGGTTGTAGTCGTGTTGGTGGTGGTGGTGATACGTTTAGTTGGTGCTGCGTTGGGTAATAGTGGTGATACACTGTGAAAAGGTTGGGCAATATTTTTCCAACACTTTGCCCAACGTTGTGCCAATAGTCAACCCAACCATCTATTGGACAATATTTTTCCCAGTGGTATTGGTAAACGTTAGTACGTGCATAATTGTTTCGTATTTTGCCCAACAGCTGGTCAAGATTTTCCCAACAAGTGGGTTACCGTAGTCGGGCGGTTGAAGGGTCATATCTTTGCCCAAATTTTGGACAAAATACGAAACAATTATGCACGTGTGAAGTAGGGTACTTATGTTACTACTTGGCAAAATATTGCCCAGTAGATGGTTGGGTTGACTATTGGCAAAGTGTTGGAAAAATATTGCCCAACCTTTTCACAGTGTAGTGATGGTTGTGCATGATATGTTGGTGGTAACAGTGGTACGATTCCTTGTGGATTTGGTGGTAATGTTGGTAGTGGTAATTCTGTTGTTGTTGAGTGGGCTTTTGTTCCTGGTGTTTGGTTTTGATGATAATGGTTAGGGTGTTGGTGGTACAAATTGTTGGTAGTGGTGTCAGAGGTGACGTTCTTGGTGGATTGGGCGTTCTAGTGATGATGGTGATGTTATTAGTGATGTTGATGGTGGTGATGATGTTTGGTGCAATAGTACTGGTAACGATGAAGGTTTTTATGGGTGGTGACGATGGTGGTAACGGTAGTGGAGATGTTTATGGTGGTGGTGATAATGAATGTTTTGTGGTAGCGGTGATGGTGGCGATGGTGGGTGGTGGTGACGACGGTAGAGGTTTTTTTACGGTGGTTTTGATGTTGTCAGGGGTGGAGATAATTTTGGTGATATTGGTAGTTTTGGTAATGACCACAGGCACAAACCAGCTTGAATACTTATAATGTTAAAAACACGCAATCTGTTTTTCTTCAAATCCTTTGCAGAAAAACTCAACCTGGCAGCTGTGATTGGCGGAGTCATTGCCTTCCTCATCATCCTAATCGTCATCGGCGTCGTGCTGTGGTACGTCTGCTATATCCCTAGGAGCAAATACCAGGCTGCGGCAAACGAGAACGACGAAGAACCAGATGTCGAACCAGAGGAGGAGACCGTTGATCAACCGACGGCGAATGGATTCGAGGAGAATGCCAATAACCATATGGAGCCCGAGTTGAACGAGGAAGATTTACGGGAAAAGAACATCGAGACGGAGGATTCGTTTGTTTGATGAAATTTATGTTTTTTCCGTCGAGTGTGAAGTAAACTGATGCTTTAGCTAGATCAAGTAACATTAAAAACAAAAGCGCAAAGACTTCCGAAAATCGACCTAAGGCAAATTCAATGGCCTCGCGCGTCCATCACCTTCTGAAATGAATGGACATTACCATGGGGGTGTTTCACAAAGATCTTAAGAAGAACTTAACTCTAAGTTGGACTTAAAATTCATGGAGAGCCATTTGTAGCCTTAATATAAAATGTATTCAAAAGCGAAATTTCAAGTATTTTTGATTTTTTTTTTATAAATTCCGCATCAAGAACATGAAATCTCCTTGATATTAGAAAATATGATTGATTTAAATCAACATTTTATGCCTTTTAAAATAACCCTTACGAAATATTTTCAAAGATGCTCACGGCTTTCCATAATTGCTAAGTCCAACTTAGAGATAAGTTTAACTTAGCATTTTTGCGAAACACCCCCATGACGGCACTACGTAATAGTTACGATTATGATTTTTTTTGTGGAATATACAGTACTACAGTAGAGTATTAAATTGCCCCTGCGTAGATTTTTCAAAATAGTTGCAAACTTTTTCTGCATCACGACCCAAACCGGCTTTCTTCCCCATTACGATGACTTCCCTCATCTCATGATATATTCCCTCTGCCATTGCTAGTAAATGCAGTACAACTCAAATGTACATAGATTTAGATGAGGATTGTGCGGAGGCTTAGAAGTGCCGAAGAAATGACGAGATAATTCAGGACAAGAAGACGAGTTAAAACTCAGCATGTCGACTTATTCAAGACGAAAAGACGAGATGAGGATTGCAATTCGGCAATTCAAATTGTTTAACCTGTCTTCTCGTCTTCTTCTCCCAAATTATCTCGTCATCTCGTCGGCAACTTACGTATGTCTGTTCATTATCCAGCGTATCGGATGGAAAAGGATGGGGTCGTGGGGGGGGGGGGTATACAATTAATCATGACTTTTTATGTTACCGGGCCCAGGGAGTGCTGTGTTTCGTGAAACTTGTTATACCTCAGTCATACCAACGAGACCGTCTCCATACCTACTCCAAAACGACCGACACTTGCCCATTTGTTGTTGTTCGGTGTGTTATCGGTCTGGTGTCGATTTCATTCGTGTGACTGAGGCATCACAAACAATAACTGTTTAATATAAGCTACTGAACTCATAACAATATTTTGAATGGCTGTCGGCAAATTTAGAAATTTGACAGTTGTAAGTGATCGTAAGTTTTATGCAACAGGGTTCAGAACAGAACAGTGCAAGAATGATTGAAATTACAGTACTTATTTGTGCGTACATTATTTTATGCCTACCATTATGCAGATGTATTGTCGGTTCGGTTTGTGCCTTTCGGTGTTTGTATTGTTGGCTTGCATTTAATTGAGTAATATTTTCCCTTTCAGCCTGTGGTGCTGGTTATTCTTAATATAACAGTGAATTTAATAATAGATGAGTGTTAAGATGATAGATAAGCCTTTCTATTTAAGACATATAAAACATTTTTGTTTTAGATATTTTTGTTCTTCTTAACACGAGCGCAAATCTTGCGAATAATAATGAACTCATTGCCAATTTCAATACCCTCTTGTATGTCTCATAGAGATCATTTTCGGAAATGCAAAATGGTAATGTTCACATATTTCATTGGATGATGTACAAGGGTATTGAAGCTGCCTGAAGGCTCGTTTAGATGTGACATGGTTAATGTTTTTTTCCCCCTCGCAACAAATGTCATGCGCATATTGAATGAGCTCTGTGTTATAATTATGATACACAAATTTGATGTATGTATTATAGAGATATCGTCTGCTTTGAGAGGACTGGCTGTTTTATAGGCTCAAGGGCCGCCCACCCAGGCGTGCCTCAGGGTCATGGTAGGAATTGTGTTAGTTCCCGAATATTAAAGCAGTCGATATGTCTTTTATATGCCGAATTGAAACAAAAATCTACTAAGAATTCTTACCTCATCCTTTTATTGAGTAAAGATATGTTAAAACATCACGAAAAATATGAGACACTGTCTGCATGTTAATCTTCACTGGAAAAATGACTGAAAGTTTCAATCATTTGGGAATCGCAGACGAAAAGCACTGTATGGTGTCCGCGCTCGCACAAAGACAATTTTAACACGTAAACCAATGGGGATCTGAGCACAATTTATTCATACGGCCTGTTACTCGGTGCAACGGACATCTTTAAATGACTATTGACCGGTAGGCGGGTATGAGGGCACTTTTCAAAAGACTGTTGACTGAAAAACGGGAATATCTAAAATCAAGACTGCATTTTCGACCAATCAGATGGCTAGATTTCTAATGAGAGGTATATAGTACATTTTACATCATCCAAAAAAACAAACAAAAAGCCACCGTTTTGTTTTGCCGCGACATAATTATATCTGAGTGAGAACTTTCCTAAAAAAAGTATTTTGTTCGTATTTATTTAACATGGTGCAGGGAAGTATACAGGCAGAAAGTAAAGCGTGAAATTAACGGAGCAGTTGTACTAGAATAAAAATGAACATTTATTTAGATTTCGCTGGAATTGCTCGAAATAGAACGTTGGTTTGTGACTGCATCAAATAAACTAAGTACAGCAAAAAAAAAAAGAAGATATAATAATTATGTAATATAAAAGGATATAGTCCTAATTAAACTTGAAATTTTATCAAATGTTTTGTTGAATTTTCGAGAGGGCTTGTGAAGGGTTTTAGATGTTAATGAATAAGAATATTTGAAATATGTGATTTGTGCAGATTTTATTTCCAAGATTGTTATTACAATGAAATAATCAATTAGCAATAAGTGTATACTTCTCCATTTTTTGAAATAATTAATATTTGTTGTTTTGGATGACATGACAATTTGTTATTTTTGAAACTGTATATTGCTACTTAAAGGTAAAGTTAAGGTTCTGGTCGTGCAATTACATTGTGAAAGAAACTGCTGTGTGAAAGCGATTGGGAAGGTGTTTACTGTGAGGTTTTAGAATCATCAAAAATTATTATATTTTTCTTTTTTTAAGGAGGCTCAGTCGTGCTGAAAGTCACAGATACTGTACACAGAAATGTGTATGTGGGACTGCACGAACATGTGCCATGAAAGTTGTGGTCCACAACCATTTGCTGTTACATGCCATATTTCGAATATGAGAGCACTTGAAGAGCGACCCTCTTCATTCAACCATTTCTCTCTGATGCTCTTCCATACTAGCATGAACAGAATGAAAAGGCTCATTAATTGATTTTTTTTTTACCCTTCCCAGAACTCAACCTTCTCTTTAAAAGTATTCACCGCGTGAGTCTTGTGTTACATGTACCATGAAGGGCTTTCATAGTGTAGTAATAAATAATAAAGGCACAGCCGTATTTTTAAAATATGTGTCAAACATGGCTTATGTTTCAAGTATAGATGTGAATGTTTGTTTCAGACTATTATTATCTGGGTGGAGAGTGGCGAGAGTGTAGATTAATGTTTGCCAAAGGACATAAGGGCAGCGGAGGGACTCGAACCACCAACCATGTCATCCACAGTCTGGTAACGTATTCACTAGACCACGACACCTCTAAAATATTGAGACCGTTTATCTCCGTTATGTTTAAACAAAATTATATCCCAGGCACATTTAATATTTAATTTTCTTTCTCTCCTCTCTCATTCTCTCTCTTACGCCCTTCTCTGGGTCTCTCTCTCTCTCTCCCTCTCTCTCATTCCCTCTCTCACTATCTCACCCTCCCTCTCTCTCTCTCTCTCTCTATCTCTCTATCTCTCTCTCACACTCACCGTCTTGGCCTCTTTCTGTTTTTTTGCTTAAAATATAATGTAGAAACTATAACATAGGCGCTTTTTAGTGGTAGTTACGAAAATGGAAATGAGCATAAACGCAAGTATTTAGGGATTACAAGATCGCAAAGCCTTTAAAATCAAATCAACTGAAGTCTATGTCAATACACTTGTGAGACAACTTCTAAATGGACCATTTTCGTAATTTATTAAAACTTAATGTACACATCTTTGTGAAGTGCCTCGTTACTAAACTATTTCATTCACCTGTTATGAAAATTGTATTTCGATAATCATAATGCAAATTGCATGCATTAAATGTTGCTAACAACACGTAATGTATGCAATTCGCATTCAGATGAATGAAACAAAGATTTGTACACTAAATTTGATTACATAACGAAAATGTCGTATTAATAATTATGTTAATCACTACGTGATCTTAGGCGTCGTTAAGATATGAATTAAAAAAAAAACTGAATTGCCATACATTACAGTTTTCGTTTCCAGTGTTATTTATATATTTATAGTTATATTTAGTTTTATTTTTATATAATTATTGGGACACGAGTGTCGTTTTCCCCCTCGAAAGTCTGGTTCTCAACAGTGTCCATGTCGATAAGTTTGTCTTTAAAAGTTTTTGGTTCATCCGATTTTAGTTTTCTTCTCTCTTTTCTACAATGAGTGATACTTATCTGATTTTCCTATGTCCACTTCTAAACTTCTACTCCATCAAAGATAACTGCATTATCGTTTATAATCATCTCTTTAAAAATGTTTTTTTGTTTGTGAGAGTTACTGGCGGGTTTTTTCGGAGATGAGCAGAATATTGTTGTTCTAGATCTTCTGGTAAACGTCTTTCATACCGATTTTTACAAACCCGTTGGTCACTATTTTGTCGCAGTTTCAAACTTCGGAGTCTTTGCTTATTACCATGGCCTCTTCGCTCTTTAAATGATTCATAACATTTCTGTTCTCGTACTAATTTTAACATTTCATACAGCTTTTACATGACCCGTTAATCATTGCATCGCAAAGTTCCACATGTTTGCGAGGGTAGGTTGTTTTATCACTCTCAAATTCTGTCCTTATAGCTTTTTGTAGGCTTTGTTTTCTGTCATACTGATTCTAAGGGTCTGTCCAAGAAGAAAGGTAGCCAGGGATTCTTTGAAAATGATTCTATCCTGTAGTGGGATCCAAATATTGATATTTCTTTTAGAGCATAATCGTACATTTTTTCAAAGTTTCATATTTATTTGAACCACGTTAGGGAAGCTTACTTTTGGATAAGAGCTAATGAGAGACGTTTCAGGATGTCCCAGCTTATCTTCCTTGACTCCCTACACGATAAGACGAGGAGCAATGGCTGCACCCAGGAACTTGAAGCGCCAATGGCATCAGTAGCGTCAGCATAGACGACGTCTGGAATGAGAAAGTACAGAAGAACGGGAACCCAACAGACGTAAAAGGACACCGTGAGAAGAATTAAAGAGAGAACTCCTCTGGTTCTATTAAGTCTTCCTCCTCGAGCGAAGTTCTTCCTCCTTGTCAGCGGCCTAGGTCTTGAGACGTTCCATTTTGCGCTAGAAGGACCACTTTCAATAGTATCTCTTGCAGCTTCGATGACATTTGTCGCACTTGACCTTGGTAGGTCTCTCTGGTCTGGATGATGGGGATGAAGATTGTTCAACGGTACAGGAAATACTGTTGTTAATATCTCTCCTCACGCTCTTTGCGATTCGCAGTATCAAGATGTCAAGGATTGTGGTCATGACCAGTTCAATGGAAACCGGGACAACCACGTTCAGTGATAACAGAATAGTGACCCACGACTGCAGGAAAGAATGTCCCCGATTCTCACAGCTTTCCTGAAGCGCAGGCACAAACGGAACCCCGGGAATGGGAAGGAACATACTACACGAGATACAACACACACTTTGGATAACGATTAATACGACCTTGATATGGCGAATGAAGAACAAAGAGTGGTACCGCAGAGGGCGGGCTAGCAGGTAATACTTGTTAAGCGATATTAAAGACAAGTACGCAGTCACGGACACCATGCTGGTTCTGTATATGAAGGGGAAGATGAAGACTTGTATCATACAGCCTCTCGGAGTAAAGTAAACCACCCACATCAATGACCAAAGGTTCCATGAGGTTCCAAGGACAATATTGGCGTACATGAGGATTCTGAACAAAAGGCGGGTGACATCGTTGATCTCGACCTGGTGATGCATGACCACAAGAGCGAATGGGTTCAGCACCAACGTAAGAATAGTTCCAATGTTGAAGATCAAGACAAGCAACCAGGAAATGTCAGTGGTGCTGCCATACTCTTTGCTCTCTGTTAGATTCATTTTCTTCAAGTCGACAGCGATAAGAGAAATAAATCTATAGTTTCAGAAGCTATGTTGGGTATATCATGCCAAACTGATTTACCTAAAAGCTGTTGATATTGACGTGAAAGGCATTTCGCATATGATAAAAGGCTGTTAGTACATAGTCGATCACGGTGTATTATTTTAGTTGGAACAGCTCAGGATAGTTAATCAAGATATGCCAACCGAACAGTCGTCCAAGATCAGAAGCAATTTCTGAAGCATACAGCCAAATTCAAGTCCTTTTTAAATAAATGGAGACGAAGGCTTTTAACCAAAGTAATACGCAATCTTAAGTCTTACGTAAAGTTAAGCGTCATCGGATGTAAACTTCGAATCATATTTAACTGAAATTAGGCACGACTGTGTCAACAAGATGGTCAACGGTACAAAACATATTCTCGTCAATATAGACCCTTAATTTATTAAGACCCTGCGCCAGTTCTATTGACCAATCTACAGAAAGTATGAATCTAACCGGCCATTTCGATATTGATATTACAAAGCTATCAATCTTGTTTGCACAAATTGTACGTCATTATTAGCTCCTGGAAAGTGCCTCGTCCGCTGAGACTTTTGTAAACAGTTATCCGATCTGGATATGAATCTTTTTCATATCTTAACGAGTTTTTAAAGCAGAAAAAAGTGGTGATGAAATTGCCCTAGAATTAGTTTTCTTTGAAGTTGCGCTCGGTTTGTATGCCTATGATATTTTATATAATATATTAATTTAATGGAATGTCGAATTATTGATCAAAATAATTCTTTTTCGAGGAAATAATCTTAAATAATTGGTCGAATATTCAGTTATTGAGATTTACTTCTTTTAAATGTATACTGACTATATTCATTCGAAACAAAATTTAATTCTCATTATTATAAAGAGGGTCAGGTCAAGGAAAAAGCAACAACATCTTATATACATAAGCGCTGAAAACTTCCAAATATAAATGACTTATTGAAGGCATTTGGCGATTTTTCTTTTGTGTGTGTACTTGCTTCATGTTGCATGATTTGCCATACATTACAGTTTACGTTTCCAGTGTAATATTCAACTTCATTTTGATATAATTATTGACACAAGATTGTTGTGTTTCCCCCTCGAAGATTTTTTTTCTCAACAGCGTCCCTGTCGATAAGTTTGTCCATAAAAGTGTTGGTTAATCCAATTTCAGCTGTCTTCTCTCTTTTCTACAACGAGTGATACTTATCTGATTTCCTATGTCTACAGCAAAACTTCTACTCCATCAAAGATAACCGCATTATCGGTTATAATATCATCTCTATTTAAAAAAAAATCTATTTATGTATTTATCTATTTATTTCTAATCTTTTGTCAGGGTAGCTCATTCACCAATAAGTAGTGGTCTTCCGTGGGGCCCTGAATAAACATGAACATATTTACATCATAAAGCATAACGTTTATACAGAACAGTTAAAATAAAATTCCATAGTACATCTAGAAAGATATGACACAACAGTAATAGACGTGGCAAAATTAATAATCGTTTGCAAAATAAACATATATCATTAACCTAGTTCAAAATATAAATGACTTATTAAAGGCATTTGGCGATTTTTCTTTTGTGTATGTACTTTCTTCATGTTGCATGATTTGCCATACATTACAGTTTACGTTTTCAGTGTAATATTCAACTTCATTTTGATATAGTTATTGACACAAGATTGTTGTGTTTCCCCCTCGAAGATTTTTTTTCTCAACAGCGTCCCTGTCGATAAGTTTGTCCATAAAAGTTTTGGTTACTCCAATTTCAGCTGTCTTCTCTCTTTTCTACAACGAGTGATACTTATCTGATTTCCTATGTCTACAGCAAAACTTCTACTCCATCAAAGATAACCGCATTATCGGTTATAATATCATCTCTATTTAAAAAAAATCTATTTATGTATTTATCTATTTATTTCTAATCTTTTGTCAGGGTAGCTCATTCACCAATAAGTAGTGGTCTTCCGTGGGGCCCTGAATAAACATGAACATATTTACATCATAAAGCATAACGTTTATACAGAACAGTTAAAATAAAATTCCATAGTACATCTAGAAAGATATGACACAACAGTAATAGACGTGGCAAAATTAATACTCGTTTGCAAAATAAACATATATCACTAACCTAGTTCAACAGTTGCTGTAACGCCAATAGGAAAATATTGATTAAGTCGCAATAATGTGAATAAATCATGATATTATTACAAAACATGCAGGTAGTGAATTTTCGGCTGAGCCATTCACAAATTACAAATTTGTTTAAACAATCTCTTAAATGAATTGACAGAGGAAGCCGTTCTCATCGAATTATCTAGCTTATTCCATTCTAATATAGAAGAAACAATTGGGCTACACTAATAACAATCATTGTGAAATCCAGGCATGCGTATAAAAGGTCTTGTTTGTTTGAAAGAGTTGCTGGCGGCTTTTTCGGAGACCAGTCAGAGCATTTTTGTTCTCGATCTTCTTGTAAGTTTTTTCGTACCGATTTCTACATCTATTTACCGGTTTATCATTATTCTGTAACAGTTCCACACTTCCGGTTCTTCGCTTCATGTCTTGGCTTTTTGTGCTCTTTAAATGATTCAAAACTTCCTGTTCTCGAAATCATTTTAACATTTCATACAATGTAGCTTTAACATTACCCGTTCATCTTTGCATCGCAAAGTTCACGTGTTTGCAAGGGTAAAAGGTTGTTTTATCACTCTCAAATTCGGTCCTTATAGCTTCGTGTAGGCTTTGTTTTCTGTCATACTGATTCTGAGAGATTGTCCAAGAAGAAATGTTGTCAGGGATTCTTTGAAAATGATTCTGTCCTGTACTGGGATCCAAATATTGATATTTCTTTTAGAGCATAATCAAAGTTTCATATTTATTTGAACCATGTTAGGGAAGCTTACTTTTTGAGAAGAGCTAATTGGAGACGTTTCAGGATGTCCCAGCTTATCTTCCTTGCCTCCTTACACGATAATATGAGGAGCAATGGCTGCACCCAGGAACTTGAAGCGCCAATGGCATCAGTAGCGTCAGTATAGATGACGTTGGGAATGAGAAAGAACAGAAGAACAGGAACCCAGCAAACGTAAAAGGACACTGTTAGAAGAATTACAAACAGAACGCCTCTGGTTCTAAGTCCTGCTCCTCGAGCGGAGTTCTTCCTCCTTGCCAACGGTCTAGGTCTTGATACGTTCCCGTTTGCGCTAGAAGGACCACTTTCAATAGTATTTTTTGCAGCTTCGATGACATTTGTCGTATTTGATCTTGGTAGGTCCCTCTGGTCTGGATGATTAGGATGAAGTTTTTTCAATGGTACCGGAAGAATTTTAATATCTCTTCTCACGCTGTTTGCGATTCGTAATATCAAGATGTCAAAGATTGTGGTCATGACCAGTTCAATGGAAACCGGGCCAGCCACGTTTAGTGCCGACAGAACAGTGACCCACGATCTCAGGAAAGAAAATCCCCGTTTTTCACAGCTATACTGAAGCGCAGGAACAAACGGAACCCCCGGAATGGGTAGGAACATACTACACCAGAGGCAACACAGACTTTGAATCACGATTAATACGACCTTGATATGGCGAATGAAGAACAAAGAGTGGTACCGCAGAGGGCGGGCTAGCAGGTAATACTTGTTGAGCGATATTAAAGACAAGTACGCAGTCACCGACACCATGCTGGTTCTGTAAATGAAGGGGAAGATGAAGAGTTGTATCATACAGCTCCTTGGAGTAGAGAAGACATGCCACATCAATGACCAAAGGTTCCATGAGGTTCCAAGAACAATATTGGCGTACATGAGGATTCTGAAGAGAAGGCGGGTGACATCGTTGATCTCGACCTGGTGATGAATGACCACAAGAGCGAATGGGTTCAGCACCAATGTAAGAATAGTTCCAATGTTGTAAATTGAGACAAGCGACCAGGACATGTCAGCTGTGTCAGCGAACTCCTTGCTCTCTGTTAGATTCATTTTCTTCAAGTCGACAACGATAGGAGAAATAAACCCACAGTTTCAAAAGCTATGTTAGGTATATCCTGCCTAACCGATTTACCTAAAAGCTGTTGATATTGAATTTAAAATTGACATGAAAGGTACTTCGCATATATACATGATATAACGCTGTTAGTACTTAGTCGATCACGGTGTATTATTTCAGTTGAAACAGCTCTGGATGGTTACTTAATTAATTGAGGAGGCGCGATAGGTCAGTCGGTAGAGCAGTGGTCTCGTGATCCAGTGACCCGGGTTCGAAACCAAGTCGTTGCGCTAATTCCCTTTGGTAAGGCATTAATCCTCATTACCAGGTCCCTCGGAGAGGACATAAAGCCGTCGGTCGTCTGGTTGCTTACCTACAAGCATTTATGCTTTCTTAGCAGTCAGGTAAAATAACCACGACCACATTCAAGATAGCCCAACCAAAGAGTCTTCCAAGATCAGAAGCAATTTTTGAAGCATACAACCAAATTCAAGTCCCCTTATATAACTGGCGACGAAGACTGTTTACAAAATTATATATTGCTCTGTAAAGCTAATGCGCAATTTCATGTATTACGTCAATGCAGCAGCGTCATCGGAATGAAACCTCAACTCGTATTTAATTCAGAATTTGAACTTAATTTGAAATTCAGCATGACTGTGTCAACACTATGGCTAACGGTACAAAACATGTTCTCGTCAATATAGACCGGTAATTTACTGAAATCCTGAGTCAGTTCTATTGACCTATCTCTAGAAAGTAAGAATCTAGCCGGTCATTTTGATACTGATATTGCAAAGCTGTCAATCTTGTTTTCACTAATCATACGTCCTTATTAGCTCCTGGAAAGGTGCCATGCATGTCCTCCGATACTTTTACCAACAGTCATCCGAACGGGATATGAATTTATTTATATCTCAACGAGTCTTAAAAGCAAACAAAAATGGTGATGAAATTGCCCTAGAGTTGGTTTATTTGAAAGTTGCTGTCGTTTTGTATGTATATGATATTTTATATAATACATTAATTTATTGAAAAGTCGACTTATTGATCAAAATAATCAATTTTCGAGGAAATAAACTTAAATAACTGGTTGAATATTTATTGATTGATATTAATTCCTATAAATGTAAACTGACTATATATATTCGAAACAAATTTCGTTCTCATAATTATAAAAATTGTCAAGTCAAGGAAAAAGCAACAATATCTTAAAGACATAAGCGCTAAATATTTCTAAATATAAATGACTTATTAAAGTCATTTGGCGATTTTTATTTTCTGTTGTACTATCTTCATATTGCATGATTTGCTATATTTACAGTTTTCGTTTCCAGTGTAATATTCAACTTCATTTTTATAGATTATTGGCACACGATTGTTATTTTCCCCTCAAAGATTTGGTTCTCAACAATGTCCATGTCGACAAGTTTGTCTTAAAAAGTTTTTGGTTCATCCAATTTCAGTTGTCTTCTCTCTTTTCTACAATGAGTGATACTTATCTGATTTCCTATGTCCACTTCAAAACTTCTACTCCATCAAAGACAACCGCATTATCGGTTATAATATCATCTATATTTTTATCTATTTATGTATTTATTTTATTTATTTCTAATCTTTTGTCAGGGTAGCTCATTCACCAATAAGTAGTGGTCTTCCATGGGGTCCTGAATAAACATGAACATATTTACATCAAAAAGCATAACGTTTATACAGAACAGTTAAAATAAAATTCCATAGTAAATTTAGAAAGATATGACACAGCAATAATAGACGTACCAAAATTAATACTCGTTTGCAAAATAAACATATATCACTAACCTAGTTCAACAGTTGCTGTAACGCCAATAGGAAAATATCGATTAAGTCGCAATTATGTGAATAAATCATGTTATTATTACAAAACATGCAGGTAGTGAATTTTCGGCTGAGCCATTCATAGTTCATCCAATTTCAATCGTCTTCTCTCTTTTCTACGAGTGATTCTTATCTGATTTCCTATTTCCACTTCAGAACTTCTACACCATCAAAGATAACCGCATTATAATTTATAATCATCTCTTTAAAATGTTTTGTTAGTTTGTGAGAGTTACTGGCGACTTCTTCGGAGATGCAGGCACGTAGCCAGAGTTTGATGTTTTTTTTTTTTTTTTTTTGGGGGGGGGGGCACATACATGTAATCGATCGAGGTAAAAAAAAGGGGTCTAAAAAAGTTCAACCGATCTTGGACATTTTTTGTTGGGGGGGGGGGGCACGTGCCCCCCGTGGCTACGTGCCTGCGGAGATGAGCAGAATATTGTTGTTCTAGATCTTCTGGTAAACGTATTTCAAACCGATTTCTACAAACCCGTTGGTCACTATTTTATCGCAGTTTCAAACTCCGGAGTCTTCGCTTATTGTCTTGGCTTTATCGCTCTTTAAATGATTTAGAAACTTTCTGTCCTCGAACTCACTTTAAAATGTCATACTGCTTCTACATGACCCGGTCGTCATTGTGTCGCAAAGTTCCACATGTTTCCAAGGGTAATAGGTTGTTTTCTCATTCTTGAATTCGGTTCTAAGCTTCCAGTAGGCTTTTTTTCTGTCATACTTATCCCAAGGGACTTTCCATGAAGAAAGGTAGACGGGGATACTTTGAAAATGATTTTATCCTGTACTGGGATCCAAATATTGATATTTCTGTTAGAGCATAATCGTACATTTTCAAAGTTTCATATTTATTTGTCCCACGTTAGGGAAGCTTAATTTTTGATAAAAGCTAACTGGAGACGTTTCAGGATATCCCAGCTTATCTTCCTTGCCTCCTTACACGATAAGACGAGGAGCAATGGCTGCACCCAGGAACTTGAAGCACCAATGGCATCAGCGTAAAAATAGACGGCGTCCGAAACGAGAAAGTACAGAAGAACGGGAACCCAACAGACGTAAAAAGACACCGTCAGAAGAATTAAAGACAGAACGCCTCTGGTTCTGAGTCCTGCTCCTCGATCGGAGTTCTTCCTCCTTGCCAGTGGTCTTGGGACGATCCCGTTTGCGCTAGAAGGACCATTTTCAATGGTATCTCTTGCCGATACGATGACATTTGATCTTGATAGGTCTCTCTGGTCTGGATGATTTGGATGATGTTTGTTTAATGGTACAGGAAGGATTTTAATATCTCTACTCACGCTCCTTGCGATTCGCAGTATCAAGATGTCGAGGATTGTGGCCATGACCAGTTCAATGAAAACCGGGACAGCCACGTTCAGTGACGACAGAATGGTGACCCACGACTTCAGGAAAAAATGTCTCCGCTTCTCACAGCTTTCCTGAAGCTCAGGAATAAACGGAACCCCGGGAATGGGAAGGAACATACTACACAATATGCAACACAGACTTTGAATAGTTATTAACACGACCTTGATATGGCGAATGAAGAATAAAGAGTGGTACCGCAGAGGGCGGGCTAGCAGGTAATACTTGTTGAGCGATATTAAACACAAGTACGCGGTCACGGACACCATGGTGGTTCTGTATATGAAGGGGAAGATGAAGAGATGTATCATACAGCCCCTTGGAGTAGAGAAGACATGCCACATCAATGACCAAAGGTTCCATGAGGTTCCAAGAACAATATTGGCGTACATGAGGATTCTGAAGAGAAGGCGGGTGACATCATTGATCTTGACCTGGTGATGAATGACCACAAGAGCGAATGGGTTCAGCACCAATGTAAGAATAGTTCCAATGTTGAAGATCGAGACAAGCAACCAAGAAATTTCAGCAGTGTCGCCATACTCTTTGCTTTCTGTTAGATTCATTTTCTTCAAGTCGCGATAAGAGAAATAAATCTACAGTTTCAAAAGATATGTTGGGTGTATCATGCCAAACTGAATTACCTAAAAACTGTTGATATTGACGTGAAAGATATTTCGCATAATGATATAACGCTGTTAGTACATAGTCGATCACGGTGTATTATTTTAGTTGGAACAGCTCTGGTTGGTCAATCAAGGTAGGCCAACCAATACACAGTCGTCCAAGATCAGAAGCAATTTCTGAAGCATACAGCTAAAAGTCAAGTCCTCTTCAAATAACTGGAGACGATTGCTCCGTAAAGCCAATGGGCAATCTTAAGTTTTACGTAAAGTTAAAGGGGCATGTTCCCCGTATTCCAGAGGGCGTTCAAAATACGTGCGCGATGTAGCTGCCTATTGACACCAACAGAATACGGCTCTTACGCAGATGGCATGTTCCGATAACTACACTGGCGGGAACGTGCTCCTTTAAGCGTCATCGGATGTAAACTTCGAATCATATTTAACTGAAATTAAGCACGACTGTGTCAACAAGATGGTCAACGGTACAAACAAATATTCTCGTCAATATAGACCCTTAATTTGTTAAGACCCTGCGTCAGTTCTATTGACCAAGCTCCAGAAAGCATTAATCTAACCGGCCATTTTGATACTGATATTGCAAAGCTATCAATCTTGTTTTCACTAATTATACGTCCTTATTTGCTCGTGGAAAGGTGCCTTCTCCGCTGGCTCTTTTGTCAATAGTCATCCGATCTGATCATTAGATTACATCACAATGGACTTATTGCTATCTTACGATATTGTGGCTTATTCAAATATAATAAGCCAATTTATGTTTACTTTGCTGACTACAAATCACGACCCGATAGATTGTTAAACAAATCGATTCATTGACAGAGGTAGGGACCGTCAAAGATAATTATGCATTATGATAATAGAACTTTCAGGGCAACTTAAAGGGCGTTTGTGTTACCCAAGGGGATCGTGTTCAGATTACAGCATACTCTCCTGTTCCGTCTTTGCCTTTAAAAAAAAAGCTACTGGGGTATACCCAAAGGCGACTCTCTGAGAGTTTTTTGGTTCGTGATTTATTTTTTAAATGAAGAAAGTACCTCCGACGAATACGATGTCGAGATACATAGTCGAAGGTTTTGTATCGAGTAGTGATCTTTTCACGTCCTTAACATAATGTCTAGCTTACAGTCAGAGAACTTTGTTCTTGTTTGTCTATTTTGACATGTTCTTGTTTACTATGCCAGTATTAAGGTTCCGTTTCACTCTGAAATAAATAGATCGACTCCATTGGAGTCTTTAATGGTTTTTAGGCTACCCGTGTTCGTGCAGCTGATAGCATAACAAATTCCACATACAACAACATTATGGATTCAAATACTACAACGTTGTATCTGTAATACAATTGCCTTCAGGTTTTTTTTTCATGATCCCAACATTTAGGCCTACATTAGCTTTTATAGGAATGAGTTTATATTCATACCGACACCAAGGCTCCCTCTTATAAAGAGTTGCGATTGATCCAAAATCAATCGCAAGTCCTCCAATCAATCGCAAGTTTGCAGTCTCCTTTTTCTTATGTATTATGTTTGCAATTGATATCAATCGCAAATAAGTTGCTTTTTATATCAATCCTTAATAAGACGTGGCCCCTTGAGTGTACACTCAAATATTACACAGGTGCAGGCCTGCAGGGTCACCTGCGTATCTAATATTTGCCCATATTACTATAAGGACCTACG
This sequence comes from Strongylocentrotus droebachiensis, assembly GCA_035222895.1. NCBI lineage: Eukaryota > Metazoa > Echinodermata > Echinoidea > Camarodonta > Strongylocentrotidae > Strongylocentrotus > Strongylocentrotus droebachiensis. The sequence continues at coordinate 306,856 of JAVYIG010000877.1, read as the reverse complement.
CTTATGTTGAAATCTTCGTTAACAATACATGAGTGGCTGAAGCGTTTAGAAGGTCCTAAATCTTGCCCGGTCGATGTAATATATTTGGACTTTTCACGAGCCTTCGATAAACTGCCTCATGATGTGTCGTTGCAGAAGTTAGCCATTCAGTTCAACACCAGTGGTAACCTCTGGCATTGGATAAAGTCACTACTCTGCAGTCGCCGCCAACGATTAATCTATAGTGGTGCTGTCTCTGAATGGGCTATCTGGTGTTCCATCTGGTGTCCCCCAAGGGAGTGTGATTGGACCACTTTTGTTTATTATGTTTATAAGCGACTTGACATCTTTAATTGACTCTCCTAGTGCGTTGTTCGCCGACGACATTATCATATTTAGGCCATTAAGATCAATTGTTGATTTAAGTACTGAGCTGAGCTGAGCAGCTTTGTAACAGCGGACTTGATTGGTTGCCTTAAAAATCAATTTACGAGCGTACTGCGCATCCGTCTGAAAAGGGCACACGTGTGCTAACAAACTAGCAGACGTGTGCTATCGCACCTATCACACCTCTTCTAAATAACAGGCGATGATTGGTCAATAGCAGACGTCTGCCTGTTATTTAGCAGACGTGTGCCGCGTTCCATTCGTCTGGGGCATGTGAATAAAGTCACCAACGGTCTTCCAAATTCTGACCATTATAAAATGCCTAAAAATCCCAGAGTTTCCGGGGTATCAAAATATGCTCATTTGAACGTAATGAATGCCCCGATAGCCCCTGAGTTTCCTGGGGCTCAGCCCCTTGACCCCACGCCAATTAGTGACCTACCCGTGTCATTAATAAGGTATCAATATATGCTCATCTGAACGTAATGAATGCCCATTGCCCCTGAACTTCCGGGGGTTCCGCCCCTAGACTCCACGCCAATTTATGTTCCGCGAGCCTTAACGTGCAGACCTCTAAAAAAGCATATTTCTCGCCTGACTGTAACTTTGGGAAATCGTCATTTTCCAACAAACTCATAAAACAGTATAATTTACTTTTAAATTATGTCATTTTACAACATTTGTAAATCACTGAAATCGAATTAGAAATGAACCACTTAAGGGGGAGGCTGTCCCTTCCAATTAGTACGCCAGTGGTGTCATGTGGCCTATCTGAGATGAGCGCAAAAGTATATCTTTTCCCTCTTTCCTTTTTTTCTTCCTCTTTATTTTTCCCCCTTTCTTTCTTTCTTTCTATTTCTTTTTAATATACTTTTTCAAAATAGTGGGGAGGGGGGGGGGGGGAGCTCAGTTTCCCGAGCCCCGCCGTTCCGCGGGCCTGGACATGAAGGCCTCTCAATGAGCATATTTCTCGCCTGACTGTAACTTTGGGAATTCGTCATTTTCCAACAAACTCATAAAAAAGTATAATTTACTAAAACGATAGTTGTAAATCACTGAAATCGAATTAGAAATAAACCTCGTTTTAATCTTTTTTAGGGGTACACTAGTAGTGTCCAGTGGCGTATCTGGCACTTGGTCACGTTGGGAGGGGGGCGATAGGAGCGCGAAAGCATATCTTTTCCCCCTTTTCTTTTCTTCTTACTCTTTATTTTCTTTCCCTTTCTCTCCTCTTTCCCATTCCCTCCCTCCCTTCTCTCTCTCTCTCTCTCTCTCTCTCTCTCTCTCTCTCTCTTTTGCTGAGGGGGGAGGGTGAGGCAAGGGCTTTTCGCCCCCGATCCACACCTTGTTGGCGGGAAAAATCGCAACTGATCTCCCCTACCTTTCTTCTTCCTCTTTTTTTTCTCTTTCCCTTTCTCATCTCTTTCCCTTCCCCTACCCTTCCTTCTCTCTTGTTAAAGTTTGCTGGGGGGAGGCAAAGGCCTTTCAGTAACTACCTTTCACCTCCTACCCGAACCACATGATGTTGGCTGGATTAATTGCATTTGACCCCCTCCCTTTCTTTTCACCTGTTTCTTTTCTTTTTTCCCTTTTTTGTTCCCTTTTAGCTCTCCTCTTTCCTTTTCCCTTCCTACTCTTTTTTTGCCCCCCCCCCCCTAAGGATCAACAAATTGTTGGCGAGAAAATCGTAACTGATATCCCCCTTCATTACTTTTCTTCTCCTTTTTTTATTTCCCTTTCCTTCCTTCTCTCTCTTTTTGGGGGGACGGGGGGGGGTGGGCAACAGCCTCGGAGGCAAGGCCCTCAGCCCCCCCCCCCCCCACCCGTCGATCTCTTTTTTCCCACTTTTCTTTTCTTCTTCCTCTTCTTTCTTTCCATTCTCTCCTCTTTCCCCTTCCCTTCTGTTCCTTCTCTCTCTCTCTCTCTCTCTCTCTCTCTCCCTCTCCCTCTCTCTCTCTCTCTCTCTCTCTCTCTCTCTCTCTCTCTCTCTCTCTCTCTCTCTCTCGGTAGACCCTATGTCTGAAGAATACCGACAGAAGACTGTACAGGCGGGGAAGCTGAACCAAAGAAAATCACGCGACAGGAGAGTTGGGCCGATGTTACCACAAACGAAGAAACTCTTGGACGATTTTTACAGACCTTGCAACAAAGATTTAACCAAACTTCTAAATGACGACAAATACCTCTGGCAGATAGGCACGTAAAGTGTAGTGACGGATTGGTAAAGACCTGTCATGGCATAATTATGCTGCAGATATATAAATACTACTAATGATAGTTGCAATTTCCACTTTCCATTGAGAAGATAGCGCTTTGAGATTTCAATCAGGAGTCAGTGTTAGAGTTAAAAAATATACTAGTACGAAGCAGAGGCAGTGTGAGTTCAACTAATGCATATGGTTCCAGAATATATTCGCATGAAAAAATTTCCCCCGCCGCCCCCCCCCCAAAAAAAAAAAAATCCCGGAATATTAACTTGGTATAGAAATAGAAGGGCGAGGGGACCCAATCCTTTTGCAGTGGCATGTCAAATGGCATAAGCGAACCCTGGCTCGCCCTCCCACATTATCCCCTGGGTGCACACCCCCATCCCCCTTCCAAACAATAATTGACCCCATGCCTCATGTATACCACTACATGTATATTATACAGAATGCCCCCATATACAATAAGGGATAAAGCAACGTCGATCTGGCGCTGCTCAGTTGCTGCCGGGCTCACGATCAATAAATTGGGCAAATAGAATTTCCATTTTCGGTTTAACTAATACAATTTGAAGTGGACTTTTAATGATTATTATTATTATTATTATTATATTTAATACATCTAGTATCCATGCCAGGGGCGGTCCAGTTGATGGGGAAGGGCGGTCAAGGGGTTCGCCGACCGAACCTCCATGTAACTTTGTATTTTGTTTTTATCTGTTTGTCTATACTTGTTTGTTTGTCTTGTTTGTTTTTTAGTTTTGTTTAGTTTGTTTTTGTTTTCAGTTTTGCTTATCCGATTTGTTTGGTGGTGGGGAGAAATAGATAGAGAGCAGGATTCATGACAATTTACAAAGAGACCAGGGGAGTGTTTCACAAAAACTAAGATCGACTTCAAGTTGGACTTGACTATGGCAGACTGTTTTTTCCTTCAATAATGAATTATCAAAAAATGTAATTTCTGTAGATTTGTGACCACGATTTGTAAGTCCCTCGAGAGACCAATGCCAGAAATGGTGAGAGCAAACAGTGACATGAACGGCCTGACATAGTTAAGTCCAACTTAAAGTCGTTCTTAGTCTTTGTGAAACACTCCCCTATTGTTATCCACAGATCTTTTGATGACATTTTTTTCTTCACTTTGTGTGTTTTTGTTTGCCCTCTTGGAAGAAAAAATACTTCCACCTGTGTATCATACACGTAAAATGTACCGCCGGTGAACAAATGAATAATGTTTACATAATTTCGTGAACACGTATCCAACAGTCCTCGTTTTTTTAATATACAGTTTTGTACAAATACCCGAATGGCCGTTTATAAGTATGCTGGTTTCCTATTTAGTGAGTGAAGATGGTTGTAGGTGTGTGGAATTTTAAAAATCTTGTAGATGATGTGTGGAATTTTATAAATCATTGTTCTCATTATTTGCAGTTGATGAATTATATTTTGTCATGACCGTGGGCTGCTATATATGTTTTATTTTTAATCAAAATAACTGATATGCTGTCAAATAGCAGCAAAAAATATATATACAAGGAGAATGGAAAATCAATAAGAAAGACAAGACTATGAATTCCATTATAAACTGCACAATTTATATACACACATAGCCTAATTAATTATGACGTTATATACAATCATTATGGAATATTGTACTCATGAGCTTACTTTTATTTATTCATAATATGTAATATTTCTATTGTAGCCCATTGTTATTTATATATTTATGTATCAGAATTAACAGTTTCTTTGACTTTGTGTACATCTTCCAATATTATCTATCTATTTGTATTTATATTTTTATTTCAAATCCAACCTCAAGTGTTGGTTGCAATAAAGAAATAATGATAATGCAAGGGTAGGCATTGGCTTAATTTGAACGTATACGAAAAAGGTTCAAACGGAAGAGAGAGAGAGAAGGAGAGAGGGAAAGAGAGAGAAAAGGAGAAGGGGAGAGAGAGAGAGAAGGAGAGAGAGAGAAGAAGAAAGGGAGAGAGAGAAGGGGAGAGAGAGAGAGAGAAGGAGAAAAGGAGAGAGATAGGTAGAGAGAGAGAGAGAAAGGGGAAGAGAGAGAAGGAGAGAGGGAAAGATAGAGAGAAGGAGAAAGGGAGAGAGAGAGAGAAAGAGAAGGAGAGGGGGAGAGCGACAATCATTTATGAGAAAGTGTGTGTGAGAGAGAGAGAGACAGAGGGCGAGTATATAAGGAAACATAACTAAGAATAAGACAGAAAGAAAGAAAAAGGAGAGTTAAGAGAGAAAGTAAAGAAAAGAGAGAAAGAGAACCGTAACAGGTTTGTATAAAGGATTGCCACGTTTTCAAGCTAAGCCTATATTATGTGGCAATTCTTTGTCATTATTATTTTATATTGGTATTACAATGCAATTATTTTACGTTGATGATGTATTCATGTTTGATATCATGATTATGTTGTAATTATTTTTTATTTTTTGGAAAAGGAACATGAAGAGAAATCAATCAATTAATCAAATCTAATTAATTATGAAACATCTACCTCCTCATCCCTGATCCCGTAGATCGCGATAAGTGAATTTCATAAACATAGAGTAAAGTAATATCAGGGTCTTCAGGGATATGAGAGTTAAAACAGTAGACTTCTAATTACAGGGGCGTACGCAGGGGGGGGGGGTTTTGGGGGTTCAACCCCCCCCCCCCCTTTGGTATTTTAATGTATGTAAACCCCCCCCAAAAACACCTAAAACCCCCCCCTTTGGCTTTTTTTTTTTTTTTTTTTTTATTATAAAAAAAAAAAAAAAAAAAAAAAAAAATTATACCCACGGCTAACCTAAATAAGGTGACCTTACCCCCCCCCCCCCCAACGCCAAAAAATGTCAAATTTTGAAATTTTGAGACAAAAAAAAAAAAAAAAAAGTGTCCGCTTACCCCTAGTCTTTTTTTCATATTTTTCTATTCTTGAAGCCACCATAACATAAATGATAATTGGCAACAATAGTATACAAATAACGCACGGCCCAGAGTGCAATAGCGGTGAATGCAGTACGCGCGAGGTTTCTTTAGATTGGTGCCGCTCTGTGCAACGAGCCGCTTGCGGCGAGTTGACAGTGCGAACCATCTGAAGAAACCGAGCGTTTACTGCATTTACGTTTTGCACAACAGGGTCAAGTGCGTTATTTGTTTTATAAAATAGCGACACAAATAGCAACAAACGAAACTTTAGATCTAATAAGTTAGAGTCTACGAGAGTTCGATCTAGATCTAGATCTAGAGTTATGTTGGTTCTACTTCTAACTGTTAGACTAAGACCTTGCAGGCTTACCAATAAGTCAATGGGATTCATTGCCTTGATTAAAAATAAAATCCATACAGTGGGTCTAGAGACGAGTCTACATCAGACAGCTGAAATTCCTGGCTTCATTATAAAATCCAAAAGTCAAAACAGGCCTAAATCCAAGGCAAAAGTAAAATAAAATTTTGCTTTTTAATAATACCCCGCTTGCCGCTCTAGCTAGCTAGCTAGAGCTAAGCTACGCGTACGTTGCGCTGGGGATCATGGTGGAGCGTACAATATTAGCTACGCGTAGCCTACAATAATTGCAATGCACTCGAGGGAGCGCGTACTACACGTACGCGCGCGCACTGGATCTCCATGGTCACGCGTACGCACCGTGCAATATAACTTTTTACTGCGCTTTTTCTGCACTCATTTCTGCAAAATCGTGCTTGCATCAAAAATTTGTCAATGCCATGTGACGCGTATTGACCAATCACGATGCTTAAAATACTAGAGCCATTTTATAATCAATTTTGACTAATAGCCATTATAAAACCAAACGAACAACAACATGATATGACAATTTAGACGAGAACTTACCAATCCACTCGGATTTAATCTTAAGAATGGCATCTTATTTCGATGAACATGGCTGTGAACCAACTGGGGAAACTGGTCCTGAACTAAATACTCTGCTACGATGGGCGAGGTGAGATATAATGACAGTTTAACAGCTAGAATAATCTTGTAAATGTACGGGAATTTCGAATATTAGAATATGCTGCGCAGCTGCTCGACCAGAACCGTGAGGCATTGGTCTCCCCGGAGCTCTGGCTGCGTGATTAGTAGAAGGGTGGCTGGATTCTGCTTATCGCGCGTACATTATTACATTAATAACAGTGATGGACTGATGGTATTTAAAAATTGTTTGGCGCTTGTTCAGAAACCTATCAAAAATTTGACCCGTAACTCCGGCGTGGAGACTAAAACATACCCAAAATGAAGTAAATGTTCATTAAATGTCCAAATAAAGATCATGAGTTAAAAGTTGTTAGAAGTCTAGATCTAGACTCTATGTTTATTACTAGGCTCTAAAGTTAGATTGAAATTAAATTTATTAGTCTAACTAGTCTAACTGTTTCGAGTAAATTTTCTTATTATTTTTGTAGTAGATCTAGATCTACTTTTCGGATAAACGTTGACATTAGTAATAGTAGACTACACTTTTTCACAGGTTTCACGGCAAACTGCTGCACAATACAACTACATACCGATGGTGGGTTGCGGGCGGGCGCCCGCCTGTGTGAAGGTATCTACCGTAAATTAGTCTCAGATCCTCATTACGCGTATTACGGTAGAACTTCACACAGTGAATCAGCTCCTAAAATCCAAATAAATTTTAGGCTCTTAAAATTGATAAAATCGATAATTAGATCGATTTTAGGGCTTAGTGCAACACCCCCGATAGTATCAATTTCACAAGATACTAGCTAGTATAGTAAACTCTTCGTGAAATGGTTAAGGAAGATCAGAGACATCTCCGTAGTTGGCAGATAAAGTTATGACTGTCTTGTCGTTGGTTTCTAGGAACGGGCCCCTGCAGTCTGCATGTGTGATAATGATATTCTGTTATGGATGGATAACCCTGAGGCCTGATTTGTGTCTGTGTCTCTCAAGTTTTGATTTTTTTTAAATTCTGTATCTTATAATTCCCAGGATTCTAATAAATGATGTTAGGCAGTATGCTGAAAGAGAAGGGTGAGTTTCAACATCATCATCAACATTGTAGTCGTGGTATGAGAAGAGATTGATCCTATTAATTATCCATGGTCGATTCTCCTTCATGAATACCGCTCAATACCACAGAGATATGAGATCTCGGTCGCAAATCCAACAATGGAGCAAATGAGGAAAAGTACATTTCTTTTGAATACATGTAGATATTAATAGGTTCAACTCGAGTAAAGTAAAAATTATCATTCAAAGACCAGAAATCTTTGATTTAAAAAAATATACAAAAACAACATAAACTCCAGGTAGTCATTGATTATTTTAAGACAATATCTTACATGCACATATTATTTGCTTCTTTTATGTATACGTCTCATATTAAGTTCCTGAGATTAAGACCATTTGCAATATAAAGAGATAACTGAAAAGAAGATGCGTGATAAACACAGGCCAAGGATTTAAACTGCCTACTGTACACCTCTGGCTAACGAATCAAGTAGACAGAATGCTAATTAATGATTGAAAATTACGGGTGAATATCCTTTTTTGAAAAGATGCATGTTTACATCAGCTTGACCCAGGTCGAAAATCCCATAGAGACCAATAGAGACCATTAGAAAAATTCTATTGGTCTCTAATGGTTTCTGTTGGAGTCTATTGGTTTCTGTTGGACCCATAGAATTGAATCCAATAGAGACCATTCAAACCATCAGAAACCAATAGAAACCAATAGCACCCATAGAAACCAATAGAAATAGAAACCAATAGGACCAATAGAAACCAATAGGACCAATAGAAACCATTAAGACCAATAGAAACCAATATGACCAATAGGACCAATAGACCCCAATAGGACCAATATAAACCAATAAGACCAATAGAAACCAATAGAACTGAATAGGACCAATAGGACCGATAGGACCAATAGAAACCAATAGGTCCAATAGAAACCATTAGAAACCAACAGCTAAATCTATCTCATGCATATTCATGATTACTTTATACGTGTTCACAGAAAATTACATTTATCATAATTTGTTAAGCAACTTATGACAATGTACATCAATTTTGTGATTTTTATTTTCTTTCGGCAACTAATGACCAATAGATTATTTGTTTAATCATGTTACAATTTCATTCACGTTTTAGCAATAGATATATTGATTATAATGATTACTATAAAATACTAACCAAGAAACAATTCATGTATGTTTATTATATAGAATAGTACAAGCCTTCAGTTGAAATAAAGGATATTCTTAAACTCACTTCAAGTGATCTATGTGATGGAGTTAATGCAATTGAGATTAGAATATACTTTTTTCGGTGGACAGTTGCTAAAATCGATTTTGATTTATCATTATTGATTTACCAATAGAAGCCATTGGACTATTGGTTTCAACAGGGAATTCAGAATATGGGACCATTAGAAACCCATAGAAAGATCTCTAGTGGACCAACAGGAACCCATAGAAAATATCTATTGGACCAACAGAAACCCATAGAAGACATGGGTGGATGCTGGTCCAATAGAAGCTTTCTGTTGGTCCATCAGCATTTCTTTCTGTGGGTTTGTGTTGGTCCAATAGATATTTTCTAATGGTTTCTGTTGGTCCAATAGATATTTTCTAATGGTTTCTGTTGGTCCAATAGATATTTTCTAATGGTTTCTGTGGGTCCATCATTTCACTTTCCCTATTGAAACCATTAGACACCAATAGCTCTAATGGTTTCTGATGGTCCAATAGGATCGGATCCTAATGGAATTTCGACCTGGGGAGCAATTTAAGAAAAACATTTATTTCTCTAGCAGAGAAAAAATAATCAAAAAACATTTCGGGGGCTACATTTCAAGCTTGCTTGCAGGAAAATTACACTCTTTAATTTGATTTGCATTGAACTCTATGCAAATTTTTAGGGGCTCTTTTTTATGACTTTCGGGGGCTCTTTTGGGCATTTCTGGGGCTCATTCGTCCCGAGCCCCCATGTATTTTTCCCTGTTCTCTAGCATGTTTGTTATTCCTTTGTTTGCTTTGTGTTGATTTTATTTATTATTTTTCTCCTTTTAGTTTGGAACTCCCACCTGATATCAGAAAAGCTCCTCCGGCTTCAAAGGAATGTGTTGCCGATTTGAAGGAGACCAAGGTTTTAGAAGACAGATCAGGTATGTTTTCAAGGGGGGTGTTTCACAAAGATCCTAAGTTGAACTTATCTCTAAGTTAGACTTAAAAATTATGGAGAGCCATTTGTAGCCTTAAAATAAAATACATACAAAAGCGGAAATTCAAGTATTTTAGACTGTTCATAAATTTCACATCAATAACATTGAAATCTCCTTGATAATAGAAAATACGAATGTTTTGAATCAATATTTAATGTCTTTTAAATAACTTTCACCAAATATTTTCAATGATGCTAACAGCTTTCCATAATTTTTAAGTCCAACTTAGAGATAAGTTCAATTTAGGATCTTTGTGAAACACCCCCCAGATATACCCAGACGTACATGTACATGTATGTGAGATAAAGGATTTTTGCGCCCCAAGTTTTCATGGGGTTATCACCTACCGTAATTAACGGTGTATTAACTGCACCTTTTTGCCGCCGAAAAAAATTCAAAGTCTGGGGTGCGATTTATACACGGTACACCAAAAAAAAGATTTATGCTCCTCCACCTGGCGCTATGCCTGGCAATGTCTCACAGCTTAGTAATCGGTGTGTTGACTCACCACCCGGAAACTAGAACAACACTCAAATTTTTCTGTCATCTTGGCTTGAAAGTAATCTTTCTGATAGATCTCAATATGTAGTTTATAATAATAATTCCTCCAATTTTTCTTCTATTACATGGCGTACCACAAGGTTCTATCCTAGGTCCTCTACTATTTTTTAATTTACATTAATGATCTTATACATTCAGCTGCACCTCGCACTCAAATGAAAGGCCTTTCCGCATGGTTTTTTTTTTAACACGGACCTGGCTTTTGTCGGCAACATTTTTTTTTGAAGGGCGAAAAAGAGGAGTGCGGTTAATACACGAGGGCGGTTTATTCACCGTTAATTACGGTAGATTCTTATACATCTTTTAAGACCAAATTTATACAATTTTAACTATCAGGTACCATGCAGTCTCAAAAATCAGTGCACGCAGCTATGTATGGTACCTAATGCATATATATGTGAATAGAGACTGCTAGTCAATTACCAATAATAAAAAAATAACTATAGAGATACATACATGTACATGTATGAAACTTTATTAGGGGCTTATTCTTGATAAGATACTCTATCCAAGTTTCTCTCCATGGCCAAGATCCCTGGGAGGGGGGGGGGGGTCGGGGTGATTCCTCAGCTGAGAGAGAGAGCACCTTTTTAGGTCTGATATCTTGATTTATTAACCGCACTATTGTACTTTGGCAAGACATTTATCACTCTCCACTCAGGTGTTAATTGGGTACTGGTAGAAAGAAATTCCTTTGAATGGGGTGAGCACCAAAATCAGCGGCCTAGAAGAGCCGGGGTAATACTGGAGCACCTTGCATGTTGGATATGTGGGGTACAATAAAGTATCAAATATGTTCATTGTTTTTAACAGAGAAGTGTCCTATATGCCTGCTGCCCTATCGAGAAGGAGATGTAACAAAGACTCTACCATGCACGCATGAATTTCACCAGACTTGTATCCTACCATGGCTAGGCAAGGTATGTATTAAAACCAAGCAATATTTTGGATTTTTAAAAAATCAATCTTATTTATCCATTTATTTTTAAATTTTTAAGGATTGCTATCCCTGTATATGACAAATCAAAATGGAACAGTATTCCATGTCCAATATCACACCTAATAGCCAATATGGCTGGGGGGATTATTTGTTATAAACTTCTCATTATTTGTCTTATTTACATCATAATTTCACGTCTGTTATTCTCTGTTAGTTTTGCTTCAACTCAGACACACATACCGGGGGGTAATTGTATCATGAAGATGTAATTCCTTGTAAAGGTTTTTAACAATCTTCAACCAGACTGCAAGAGATTAGTTCTTTAATAAGCGCGGGCGGGTGGGTTCGCGCGTCTCTGGTTTCTTTGGGAGCGGACATGTGCAAGATTTGATGCACGCTGTTGATGGTCCATTATTTAATTTATACTGGGAATCTCGCTCAACAAGCCTAGCTTTTCTGAGATTCCCTTTTTTCCCCCTCTCAGTTAAATCAAGCAATTTAAAATATTTTGTCTAATTCTCAAACTTAAATGTACTTTGTAAACTTATTTGATTACGAACATACTTGTCAGTATTTCGTTACTAATTGTATAATTCATTTGTTCTATTATATATTGTATTACTGTATGGTTATGTCATTTAATTTGTGGATATTTGAGTGGAAAATAAACAAAATGAAATGAAATCAAATCAAATCAAATTAATAGAGGTAGGCCTTGTGGATGCATTGGTTTGAAGAAAGAAAAAAAAAACTTTTCATGAAAAATAAGCATGATCAATTTTTTTTTCTTTTACTTTATGATTTTTATGTTAATTGGTTTTCAGTGTTAAAAGTGTGATTGAATGATAGTTATAGAACCCTTATTACTGGTATGTTTAGTAACAATCGCTTCAATATCAAAAGAGTGCTCAATTTTTGATCATTTATTTTCTTCCTTTTTTTTTTAAAGACCAATTCCTGTCCCCTATGTAGACATGAGTTACCCACAGATGATGAAGACTATGAGGAATACAAAAAACACAAAGTAAGTAACTAATCAGGATATCAAAGTCGTAATATCTCGGTTACACGCGGGCATACTGACCGATTCTTGGTCGTAGAGATAGTGCAATTATTGTGTTTGGTGATTGGTCTGTTGTCAATCTGTTGATGTGACTAAGATATAATGATAACAAATTAAAAAATTTAGAACATATTGGAAGAAATTTGTGTTAAAATTCTGTGTGAACTTGTGTGTAGGTAAATAATAACTGTAGTCCCCCCCCCCCCCCCCCCCAAGGGTGCACAATGTGCACATCCCTCTTTTTGTGTGAGAGCATAAAACAATCGGGAGGGAAGATGGAAAGAAAATACATGTATGCCTTGCAATGTAGGGGATATGAAAGAGAGAGAGAGAGAGAGTGTTCATGTACATTAATAATCAGCAGAGCTAGGAAACATTCTAGGTTTGGCTTTATCTAATTGTGTTACTATTAATACTACAAAGAGAGAGAGATACTCTATCATTTATTTTTGATAACTTTCAATTAACCTTCGGCTACATTTCTTACTTTTACGTAACAACAGTGTGTATGTCCTTGTTTATGCTTACCAAACATGTTTGTTTTTCATCTGTCTTGTTCTTCCCGCAATTATACAGGCACGGGCCAAGCAGAGACAGTTCGAAACGGAGAGCCTTCACAACTCTATGTACACATGATGGAGGAGGAAACATGAAGAGTTCGGTTCCAAAATATGCTACATCCAAAAAACAAAGTCTGAGAAAAACAAAAGTTTTTAATACTCCTATTTTGCATTTTCAGTTTGAAATGAAACTCAATGGCCATATGGTACTAATGTGTATTGGGATGACATAATCACTCTTTAAAACTAAAATAAATCAGGTTCCACAGCTTTAGTGTTATAAATTGATTACTTTAAAAAAATCTGGATCCCTGGGCCCAAGTGTGCAGTGTACTGAGTGCCGCAAACCACCTTCTACTGTGTGGGAAACTGAAGATCGATGCACGTTCATTCATGCACGTCATGCTGCTCTGTGATTGGTCGGTTTCTGAAGCAGGCCACTCTATCGTGTTCTGGAACTGAACTGACATGGATGTAGCATGTTTTGGAACCAAACTCATTTTGTTAAAGGGATAGTTGAGTTCTGTTGCAGAGGGCGCTACACAAAATAATTTTTTTGTGAGATAATGAAAAACTGAGTGTCAAATTTGGAAGAACATAATATTTAAATGACAAAATTATCTTTGTTTGATCAAAATCGGTTCAGAGACGGCTGAAATATAACGATTTCTAATACTTGTGTACCACCACAAATATTAGATATTTTGAAAAATTTGAAAAAACCGTTGAAAAACCCCCAAAATAACGCCTTTTACGTCGTATTTCAGCCAATGCCGATGTTGGCTTTTTTTATGGCATTTTTTGTGTTGCTTATATATTACCCACAATTAGCCGGCTTATGTATTGTTATTTTTAATTAAATAATTAATTAACGGTCACCATGTTTTTTTTTAAAGTGGAGCTGAATTGGTATGATATCGTATTGGCTAAATTTCACACATTTTGGGGTCTAAAATTACCTTCATAGCAATTTTAGGTTCTAAAACGGCACTGTAAATGTCATAGATAAGAATAAGACCAATAACCATGCACTTTGAAGGCCTTTGCGGTCTGAAAACAGAACTCAACTATCCCTTTAATGTCTGATATTTTTATATTCTCATAGGAAACTAATGTTTTTTGTTTGTGTCTATTTATATAACGACTAAAAATTAGTATATTCATGCAAAAAGGAAGAATTATATTTTGTTAAAAAGTGGATGCTTCGGAACTAAATTCTTAAAATACACTATACATGTGTATATTGTTTTATAAGTAACAGGTCGATTCCATATTAGAAAAAAAGACATTTTCGACTTAATTTTCCAGCAATAAATTATGTAAGGAATCGCTGTAGTTGTGTTTGGACAATCCTAAACAACTGTCAAAAGTCATAACTCTTTTATGCGGGCCCATCAAACTTTAATATGTATACTGGTATAAATGCCCTTCTTGTTCCAGGCCAAAGACTTTGTAGAGATTGTATTTGATGATTAAATTTGTAATGGAATTATATATATAAAACCCATGCCCAGGAATATTGGGATAATTTATACCCCTTTTCAAACAAAAATTTTGGCTTTTTCTGCGGTGAAGTTCCCTGGGGAAAATCTCAGAATTTTATGTGCTCAATTGGCAGGGTAAACAGAGAAAAAATGCTGGAGTACTTTCACACCGACCTCGGTTCTCCCTGAAGAAGTTGCCATTTGGTTAGGAATCTCACAATTGATGTGTTCTTGTAAGTAAGGTCAGATTCATGGCATGGTGTTTGGAAGCAAAAACATACCAGAAAGAGAACGAGAGCTAGAAGTGCGAATCTGCGAGATCGGGCGCAAGTGATAATTGACCTCCGACATATTTCACTGGGGGAGGGGGGGTTCCCCACTGTCCAATCACGCCGGCCATTTCCCCAGTGAAATTTTCTTTACCAGGGAAGTTCTCCACCTTGTTAAAGTGGAGGAGATCCCTGATAAAATTCTCCGGGCTTCCCCAGGAAAACCAAGGCCTTCGCGGGTAAAGTTTCTTGAGGAACTGCTTGCTTTGAAAAGGGTATTCCATATTATATGTTTGAGATCAAGGTGTGATACATGTAGATCATGTATACCTTTAATACTGACAAATGGAAATCAAATAGTTTCATGTTCAGATGTTTAAACACTTGCCACTACATGCACATGAACTTTTCTCTCTTTTTTGGTTGTTTTGTAATGCTCAACTAATTGTTAAGGTACATGTTACACTGTACATATAGTTCCAAATGCATCATTTGTATACCGAGGTACCTGTAATATAGGTTATTTATATGAATGATGCTTTTGGCAGGATGGGCAATTTATTGGCAAGAGCAAATTTAGGTCAATTTACCAGATCTACCACTGTAATACAGACCATGGTTTGATAGGCCTAGAGTATTTTAATGACATGTTTGACTTTAGGCCATTCTTTTTTAATATATTTAAAAGTACATGTATGTCCATTGTTTATGCTTCTTATTGAGATTGACATAAGCAAAAGCTGCAAAACATTGTTGTATATTTTTACAATTCTAATGAATTCAAGTGAATGTGTTATGAAATATATGCTACATGTGAATCCATGTCTATCATATTGTTCTGATTATGAATATTTCTCAGTTACAACATTATTTGAATGTAAATCATATCTCCATGGTTACTGCGAAGTGCAAATGATATGAAATGGAACACAAGTCACATTGTAGTACCATGCTTCATTTGTGTTTACATTACATTTGCATGAGGTTGGGAGCTACAATTGATATATGATGTCAATGTCTTTTTCGAGGGCTAATCTTGTTTAATCATTCACATCCATATATGCTTAGAAAGTTCATGTATTTGGTTTGTTCACATACAGTCAGTCAAACTAAACCTGTCTATGTGTGTCTATGTGTGGCCATTGTAGACAGGTGGTCACTTAAGGCTTGTTCGGATATGGGCCGGAAAACCATCGCAAAAAACCCACAATGGTTTCTTCACTTGTAAAAAAGAAAGAAGAAGCCAGTTTTGCCGTATCGTATATTTGAACTAGCCTTTAGTGACCACCTGTCTATTATAGTGGTCATCAATTTTGTCTCCATTGAGAAAGAAATGAGTGTGGCCACCTGTCTACAATGTCCACTTTCCCTTGG
The DNA here is from genome assembly GCA_035222895.1 of Strongylocentrotus droebachiensis. Classification (NCBI taxonomy): domain Eukaryota; kingdom Metazoa; phylum Echinodermata; class Echinoidea; order Camarodonta; family Strongylocentrotidae; genus Strongylocentrotus; species Strongylocentrotus droebachiensis. The sequence goes on along the minus strand of JAVYIG010000877.1, from coordinate 290,832 downwards.
GTGGCCCTAAATAGACAGGTTTAGTTTGACTGTATGTGAACAAACCGAATATATGAACTTGACTCGCCGACTGTACTATGACACAGTAGATTATTAGACTGTACACAATAAATACAGAAGTGTATTTCAAACTCTTTTATTCCCGTCGTTTTAATACTGTCTAAAATTGACAATACTCACTTATAAATCTACTCTACACACATGTAAGTTATATCTTTCATACCACCTTTTTCTTTCTACATGTACCGCTATTATGTACAACAATTTATGGTCAATAAAAAACAGTAATATATCAATTCTATCAATTTTCGATTTTATTTGCATTTTTACAAATTGAAGGCAGTGATAGTAAACTGCTCTGTGTGACAGTCATGGGAAGTTTATATTTATTAGAAGTTGATTAAACCAAGCAAACTATATACCCTAAGTCAAAACAAAATGTAACTATATCTTCATGTATGACAAAGTGAATGTGATTGAAAGAAAATTGGTGTTCATTGCCTGAAAATTGAGACAAATTAGAATGGAATCGATTCTATTCAAACCTTTTGTAGGATTGTCTAGGTACTGAAATATGAGAGCAGGCCAGGGCAGGGCACAAGAGCAGAAAAACAAGAGAAAATGAATGGCGAAAGTTTGAAATAATATGAGATCACTATAGCTATGTGAATCTCAAATTGGCAAGTTTGTCAGTGGATTGTGAACTCTCCCATTTACTGTGTACAAAAATGTCATTAATTTCTATTTTCTCCAATTTTAGAAAAGAAAAGAAAAGACCCACCTGAACCATATATTTTGACACAAATGACATTTTAGTCATTATGTGTGTTGGAACAATTGGGAAAAGTTGTCCAGCACTGCATCGCAGTGACATTATCTGTTCATCAATTTGCAGTTCCCATACATATTTTCTGTCCAATTTTGATCAAACTGTCACCCTCTCTGATTTTTCTGCTTTCTTTTAGAGTTGTTTGCTATTAAGATTGGATTACCCTTCCAGCTTTCCACTTTGTACAGGAAACTTGCATCTTCCTATCAAGTAACATGACACATGTATTGACAAACTCCACTCAACATGTATGGTGATAAATATTCATATTCGCTCCATAAACACACCTTGGCATAACACATGCATCATGCCATTGCACATTGCCATTTCTTACTGTATCCACCCACTTCCAAAATAACTTAAGACCCTGTTTATGGACAGCAGTGGGAAAGATGGTTCCTCATTTGAAGACATACAGTGTACAGCGCTGCCCAAACAATTCTCGACACCTTACAAACAAAATTTTCAGACAACTGGGCCATTTAATATTTATCATCAATTGTAAGAGTCGCATATTTGTAAAAATGTGCAAACGGTCAATCAAATGCAACAATTTCACAAGCTTATAACAGTTAATGGAACTTAAAGCCCCTCTGCACTAGTTTGGCCATGAAGGGTTAGACCTCCCTGCATGATCACTGACAGGTGGTTATCTCATCAAATCAGCTTTCAATTAACATAATAACAAGGGGACCATGGGGGACCAATGGTCACCGATTAGGCATTGTTTGCTATTTAGAGCGCGCAAGTAGCTATAAGTAGTGCATTGGGGCTTTAACTACATTTTATTTCTTGACTGAACTAGACCAGGAGACCTAGTGAGCTTCCCGGTCCATATATATAAAACCTTAGTAAGCCTTTTGTCAAATATGTACTAAAGCTTATGTAATAATTAGTTGACAGATGGCTTAGTAATGTTTTATGAATATAGGCCAAGAACTATAAAGGCTTGTAATGGCATATACCGCAGTAAACTGCGGCTGTTTACTGCATAATTTTAAAAGCACACAGTAGATGATGTTCTACCATTGAGAATATAAGAAAGAACAAACACATAAATCAAGTTATGTCAAGAATGACAAAATTAAAACCAAAGCTTTATATGATCGTAACTTCTACATTTGAAATAAGATTGAACATTAATTTTGAATACGCATATTTTGCTGAATACAGTACTACTACATCAGTGGCTTATTTTAACTATAATTCTCTCCAAGATTTGTTTCATAAGTTTAATCAGGTACTTGAAGTAAACCCCTCAAAGAAAATTCTGCAGTTCAAGGTACCGGTATAGCGTCAATATCTCCCTTATTGGTATATGGTCATACCTGATACTGATATCATTGAAAAGCCTGGGGGGGGGGGGGTTTCACAAAACTTGTCATTAGTAACAAGCTAGTGAAATCATTGCTTCTGATTGGCTATCAGCAGGTTTGTCACTGATTTTTATCATTTGTCATTGAAAAAAGGCTTTGTGAAATGGGTCACAGGTCATGCGATTGCATTGTGAAAAAACAGGACTACACAAGAATGTGGCATAAAAATCGGGCCTCATTTTGAAGCTGTTACTTGTCATATTTAGAATATGAAGGCATTTGAAGAGCCATGCTTTTCAGGGAAGTGATAGCAAGTCATTTTTCACCTCTCCTATGATCTCTACCTTCTCTTTAAGTGTTTCATCCCCTTTACAATGCTGCCCCAACCGTAACGATTATGTAATCATTGAATGTGCATCAAAATGCATCGTTATTCCTTCAAAACTCAATCTATCCTCCTGTCCTGTCTAAACAAAAATCATTGGAGAATTTGTATGAAGGCAAGTATTGTCTTAAAAAACAAGCTATGTTGGGGAAGCGGCTAAATGACTTGACGAGAATGCAAATACAATGTATCCTCTTCAAAGGATTGCACTGCATATACTCTCAAACTTGAAATATGTCTTGAGAAATGGCTGAAAAGTTTGAACCCAATTTTCACTCCAAATGTATGTTTAGTCCCATATGTCCATTTCTGTGTGCAGTAATTGTTATGTTCAGCGAGACGATTCCAAGACCCGACAGCATACACTTATTTTTATGCCCTACATCATCAGCCTTTTCCAATTACTTCAGAAGAGTTCCTTTCATCGTGTAATTGCATTACAAGTATTTAACATTATATTAAAAGTGTTTGGATCAAAATGAAAAAGAAGACGGAACAGATATTGGATACCATACACTAAACCCACTCTAAATTTGATACCATACACTAAGCCCACTCTAAATGTGATACCATACACTAAACCCACTCTAAATTTTTACACCTATAAGAATCATGCAAAGAATGGGAGAGAAAAAAAAGACACAAACTGTTACATTTGTTATCCTCGGTTGCAGTATGATGGAATCTTAAAATACAAAAGGCATTGTGGCTTAGTTAAGGTGTCACAGGTAGATCTATATGTGTGTATACAGTTTCACCAGACGACGCTTCAAAAGGCGACCCCTCTCTTCCATTCGTTTCCGGAACACACTGCGCTTTGGACGCTGATTGACCATACTGGCTAGTCTCCCGGTCGGTCAACGGCACAGTGGGAGTAAAGTCATCTAATGAGTGATCCTCTTCTGACAGATCAGGCAAGTCATCACCGTTGTGAAGGTGATTATGAAGGTCGCCATTCTCAAGGTCATTGTGAAGGTCACCATTCTCAAGTTCATTGTGAAGGTCATTTATGTCCATGTCTTTGTTGAGACCGTCCAAACCGTGCTCGCTTTCATTGTCGTCATCGGAAAGGAACACCTCGGCACCATGGAATACATAGCGCATTGGTGGGATGAAGAGGAAGGACGATTCTGTGAAAAATAAGATTTAAACAACTTCAACAAAGACATATATTTCATTTAAATAAAGAAAATGCATGGAAACAAAAAAGACAGAATCATTTGTTTCTCTTTCCAATTTAGAGTCAGCTGTCAAGTTTCTGTGGAATGTTCTTTGATTAAATTCAACAGGGTGTACTTCCTTGTTTGTCTTTTTTTGAATAAATTAAATAGAGAGCAAAGTAAAAATCAAAAATCAAAGAGAAGAAGTATTCCTCATTACAAAAAATTGGAATGTTATGAATTTTGAAATTATACAGTAAAAATTGAAGCTCCATACATTTGTTGAAAGGTAAACTGGCAAATAGGTTATAAATGTCACACATTTACAATTAATTCTTATGACTAGTTTCTGAAACGATGTTGGTCTTTACCTTTCAGATGAGTTGAAATCGTTGCCCGAGGTGTTTTGGCTGCCGCAGACGTGGATGGACTTGGCTTGGCCTCAGAATCCGGGGCAGGACTAGCCTGCTCTCTATGTTCTACAACACTTCCACTTGACGAGCTAACATTACCCACTTTAGAATTTAAATCATCTTGTGAGTTTGTTCTGTCCGTTTCGTTCACACACAATCCCACATCTTCAGCTTCGGTTTTCACATCAGTACTTGGTTCTTTAGAGTCACTTTCAACATGGGTTTGAATGCTTTCAGATTCACCGGAAGCTATTGTGTCGTTGCCCGCTTTGACATCCAAGGAGCTAGCACCTGTGGACGAGTTCCCTATCGAGTCCAACGTTCTTTGAAAGAGCATGTACTGTTCAGCAGCACTGTTTCTTTGAGCAGTCTGATCCTGTGCTGTATGAGATTGCGACGATTCAGAGGGAATCGTTTTGGAAGTTTGGGGTTCACTCAACGCTAAGGCATTTTCAACTTCATCAACACTCTGCAACCTGTCACTATTTGACGATGGGGAACAGTTGGTCTCACTTCGGGAACAAGGCAAAGCATCTACATGAATCTTGCCTTCATTCGTTAAGCCATTTATATGATGTTCTGATGAAGTTTGATTCTCGGGAGCCTGGAGTCTTTCGTCACAACTCTGTTTTACATGTCCTTCTGGCGAGATTGAAGACTCTTGGCTGTTCGAACTAGCTAATCTGTCATAGCCTTCTCCAGCTTTAGATCCTTCATTCTTATCATCACCACCACTAGAATCTTGAACCTCCTTCAAAGAACACAAAGACTGCTGCAAATCCTCTTCCGATTTAACATTTACTGGCTTTGACGCGGATACCTCCTTATCTATCCTTCCTGCAGAATCAGGTCTCTGATCCACGGTTGTTTCCCCCTCATCCAGCACTGGATCGGGTTTCTGATCCACTGTTGTTTCACCCTCATCCAGCACTGGATCAGGTCTCTGATCCACAGTTGTTTCTCCCTCATCCAGCACTGGATCGGGTCTCTGATCCACCGTTGTTTCTCCCTCATCCAGCTCTGCCTTCTGGGCTTGCCGAGACTCTTTAGGCTTGAATCCGTTGGGAATGTGTGTGGTCTCTGTCAGTCTCTGCTGCGACTGGCACACATGGTCCCAGCCATCCCCTAGCCGGTGGAGGATCTCATTGATGATGACATCACAGTCGCCTAGCAACTCAATGTCAAAGTTCAAGTGGGGAAGAGGTTCTCTGTTAATCAGAATCTGAGGCACTTTTTTTGGAAGCAGACCTGCAAGAATAATTGGGTGCACGAAACAAAGATGACTACAAGTCTACAAATAGTACATGATAAAAGGAAATTCAGTAAAGTACAATAAGAAATTCAATAAAAATACTGTAAAACAAGAAACAAGTGTTACACAACTTGTTTGCGATTAAACAACAGCAATTTTCATCGCAAGAAACTTTAGCGACTACAGCATTTTGGGGTTAAATCATTTGTGATTCAAGTTTTCCATGGCATGACACTTTTTGTGAACCTGGACTACTCAACCAAATTTTCTAACATTTCATGCACACAAACATTTTCGGTTTTACATTATCATAATTTTCAATATCAGCTGAAAAGCTCATTTTTGTTCAATGCCTTTTACAGGTTAGGACTAACTTTCAGAAAGTGGTTTCATTTGGAAAAAAATGAAATGGAAGCTCTTATTACCAATCATGTGAAAGAATATGTTTTGACTAAATACATGATGATAAACAATTTGCCGGGAAACTGCCTACTAATTGATATATTTGGTAAATTAGTTTATCTATTGGTCTGTGAGAGATAAACGCACGTGTCGCGCACGTGTGCGTATAGTCCCATATACATCTTTCTGTGTACAGTGCTTGTAACTTTACCAATACTTGGCCAAATTTCTTATCATTTTGATGATTCCATAACCTTGTAATACACACAAGTTCTTATATGCTAGATGATCAACCTTTTCTGGTCGATTCCACACCGTTTCTTTCACAATGCAATCGCATGACCAGAACTCAACTTCATCTTTAATACCCGAAGAAAGGCTAATTTATATGTAGGTATCATGCTACTGACCAGTGGGGTACGCAGGATTTTTTCAAGGGGGGGGGGGGGGTTTTAAAATCGGGCCCAAAATTTTGCAACGACCCAGCCAACCGCTGAATAAGCTGGGAGGGGGGGGGGGGGGGGGGGGGGGGGGGTAAGAGGAACTTTTTTTTTTTGGAGTCCCAAAAAAATCGCAACGACTCAGCCAGCTGCTGAATAAGCGGAGAGGGGGGCAAGAGGACACTTTTTTTTTTTTTTGGTCTCGAAATTTGAAAATTTGACATTTTGTTCAAAAAAAAATCAAAAGGGGGGGGGGGGGATTTTGCCAAAAAACATACACATAAAAAAAACTCAAGGGGGGAGGGTTTAACCCGAACCCCCCCCCCCCCCCACCCCTGCGTACACGCCTGCTACTGACTATACTCTCAGAACTCGGTTTAAAGTCCCTCTCAAGTGTTGGGAGCCAAAAATTTGATGGCCAAATTTCACTTAAATTGTATCAAATCTATCTGCAAAGTAACATAAACTCACTTGGGATAGTAGCTACAGGCCTGACTTTAAGAGAGGACCCCATAACGATGAGTAGATCAGCTGTCTCTTTGTCATCGTTTAGCTTGTCATAGAAGTGGTTTGGAAGACCCTCACCAAAGAAGACGATATCTGGCTTCAGGACGGCCATGTCTGGTGTATCGGGGCCACACTGCGGGCAGATAGGAATCATCTAGAATGACAGGGAAATAGGAGTGGTAAGAGTTAGTCTCAATAAATAGGACTCGATCTGGTTTTAGGACAGCCATCTCTGGTGTATCAGGGACACACTGCGGGCAGGTAGGAATCATCTAGAATGACAGGGAAATAGGAGTGGTAAGAGTTAGTCTCAATAAATAGGACTAAATCTGGTTTAAGGACGGCCATCTCTGGTGTATCAGGGCCACTCTGAGGGCAGATAGGAACAATCTAGGATGACAGGGAAAAAGGAGTGGTAAGAGTTAGTCTCAATAAATAGGACTAAATCTGGTTTAATGACGGCCATCACTGGTGTATCAGGGCCATACTGACGGCAGACAGGAACAATCTAGGATGACAGGGAAATAGGAGTGGTAAGAGTTAGTCTCAATAAATAGGACTAAATCTGGTTTCAGGACGGCCATCACTGGTGTATCAGGGCCATACTGACGGCAGACAGGAACAATCTAGGATGACAGGGAAATATGAGTGGTAAGAGTTAGTCTCAATAAATAGGACTAAATCTGGTTTCAGGACGGCCATCTCTGGTGTATCAGGGCCATACTGACGGCAGACAGGAAAAATCTAGGATGACAGGGAAATATGAGTGGTAAGAGTTAGTCTCAATAAATAGGACTAAATCTGGTTTCAGGACGGCCATCTCTGGTGTATCAGGGCCATACTGACGGCAGACAGGAACAATCTAGGATGACAGGGAAATATGAGTGGTAAGAGTTAGTCTCAATAAATAGGACTAAATCTGGTTTCAGGACGGCCATCTCTGGTGTATCGGGGCCACACTGACGGCAGACAGGAACAATCTAGGATGACAGGGAAATAGGAGTGGTAAGAGTTAGTCTCAATAAATAGGACTAAATCTGGTTTCAGGACGGCCATCACTGGTGTACCACGGCTGCTCCGTCAGCAAAATTGTAATAACCTGAACTGAAAGGGAAATTGCAATGTTTAAGACGGACTATCGCTATTAATAGAAAGCCATGTTTGCTTTCAGGATGGCCTTCTCTGGAGTATCGAGCCGCACTGAGAGCAGACTGGATCAACCTGGAGGGTGTTTCACAAAGCCTTTTTTTAATGACAAATGACAAATATCAGTGACAAATCTGCTGATAACCAATCAGAAGCAAGGATTTCAGTAGCTTATAACAAAAACTGTCATGTGTCACTGATGCCAAGTTCTGTGAAACGGGGCCCTGAAGTGAAGGGGAAATAAGAATTGTTACAGTGACCCTTATGGTCAAACCAGACTATATCTGGCTCAATTCAGTGTGTCATAACCAGCAACCAGTCAGTGGCCAGTCATGCAACCTATTAGGATTTTCTCCCACTGGAAAAGTCACAACACTATGTACTTTTGATCTTCGGTTTGTATAGCAACTTAGGGCATTTCTAAACACATTTACTACTGAACTGAATATTCACATGGCTAAATACAGGCACAACCCATTGCCTGTAAGCGTGAGTATATCTTAAAGATAAACTTGAGTTCTGGTAGAAAAAAAGAAAAGGATTTCTCACAGAATCAAATGAAACTTACACTGAATGTTCAAGATTACAAATAATTGTCATTTGCCAAACAATTTTGGTAGAAAATGTATACTGGCTGAGTAATGAGTAAAGAAAGATAAGGGAATCAAGGTAGGTAACCCTAGACACCATTTGTTTAGTCCCATATACATCTTTCTGTGAACAGTGCTTGTTACTTTACCAAGACTGGGCCAAATTTATTATGATTTTGAGGACTCCAGAACCTTGCAGTACCCACCAATACTTACATGCTACATGATCAACTTTTTCTGATCCATTCCACACCTTTTCTTTCACAATGCAATCGCATGACCAGAACTCAACTTTATCTTTAACCTTCAAAATCAAGTGGTAGTACTGTTATAAGGAGTTCAATAACTTACCTGGTTGAAGACATCGTCTCTGATCGCATCAGAGTCCACACTTAGTCCACATCGAGTGCATGTTGCAGTGGCAAAGGAACCTATACAACAAAAAATAATAATAATAATGTGATTCTCAAGTAATAATAATATTCCGCTTTTATTTAGCGCCTAATACATCGATACAATGATGTGTCGAAGCGCTTTACAGATATATTATTACTCCGGCCATCTGAATCAGGCTTACCCACACAAAATGTATGCACCTTCTCCACTCCCTGGGGAGCACTAATGTAGATAAACGTCTTGCCAAAGGACATTAGTGCTGCGGCGGGACTAGAACCCTGTACCTTCGCATCTCCAGTCGGGTGACTTATCCACTACCTCCATTAGAGGTGTCGTGGTGTAGCAGGGAAACCGGCAGACTGTGGATCACATGGTTGGCAACTCGAGTTCTGGTGCGATACTAATGTCCTTTGGCAAGACATTAATCTATATTTAGTGTTACTTCAGATATTGTGAAAACGAGATTAATAACCCAGAATTTCATGGAATTGACCTTTACGACCGTTGACCTACTGACCCCAAGATTGAATAAGTTCATCTCCCTATGCTATTGCATATTTTCACCAAGTTTGAACTTCAAGGATGCATTTCCCTTTAAAGTGACTCGGTAACGTTGCCTCAGATTCTGAAACAAAATCCTGGATTTAAATAATGCTGCAATCATAATTATAAACCTTTAGGTCAATCAGGAATCCCATACAAGCCGATCGCTTGTCTGATTATCAAGATATTTATGATTGGAAATCGAAATTTCATTTTTTGTTTTCCTAATGGTTCAGTCTATTGTGGAAAATGAGTACTGTATGGTATAACCGGTCACTGAAAGATTTTTATTTTTTTGAGGCCCTTCATGATCATGTTGAAGCGCAATTTTTTTTAGGGCTTCAATATCACACCATATCACAGACACTGATAACACGTAGCGCCATGGATCTCAGAATTAACATTGTTAAACGATGCCTTTAAAGCTCTACTGCACTAGTTTGGCCAGGGGGATTAGACCTCCCTGCATGGTCACTGACAGGTGGTTATCTCATCAAATCAGCTCTCAATTAATATTTTTTTCAAAGGGGATCATGGATGGGGGACGATTGGTCACCGATTAGGCATTGTTTGCTATACAGAGGGCGCAAGTGGCTATAAGTATTGCAGTGGGGCTTTAAGGATAACGGCCATGGACTTACCATTAGGGCTGCGACGAGGAGTCGAATGCTCGAGTACCCGCACGGTTGACAACTACTCGAGTACGATTTCTCATACTCGATTATTCAGCCACAAAAAAAAAAAAAAAAATCCAGGCCAACGCTTATCGGTGCCAGGGAGAGCGGCGGCCGCTGGCATAGTACCGTCGGTAAAAATGTTTCCCAACTCAAGCACTGTCAAACTCACCACTCAGAAACTGGGACCAAATGTCCAGATTTCTGTTTATACTCGGAGGAAAATGGATTATTCTGCCATCTTTAGTTTTTAAAACAGCATTGTTTACTGTTTTTATTATTATTAAATCAACGCCTTCAACTGCAACTCAAAGTAAAATTGCATGCGTTTTCGGCGATGGACTTGGGATACTGCTCCAGTGGTATGGTGGTGGCAAAAATGTTCAAAGAAATTATAAAAAAACATGGCCTCTGAATATTCGAGTATTCGCTTGTAAGCCTGGGAGTGTACTTGGAAACCTCATTACACTGTTGTGCACAGCCTTACTTACCATGGCACTGTATAACTCCTTTGATCCCTGCGGCTTGCTCCAGGGTATCAATATTCTGAGTGTAGTTCCTCAGGAGCTTCTGATGCTGCTCCAGCTGCGAGATGAACTTGTGACTGGTGGAGGGCTTGAACTGGCCTGGGAACAGCTCCTGCAATTCAATCCAATTCAATTCTTTTTAGTCATCCAAATTCTCAAGAATACATGTAAATTTGTTTTGGTCACACATTGTACAAATACGTAATATATATGAGAAACTACATCGTTGTGTTTATAATCATAGAAGAACCATCAAATTAAAGATAGACAAGAAATATTCTTATATTAGAGCTGCGACGAGTAGTCGAATACTCGAGTACTCTCATTGTTGACAACTACTCGAGTACGATTTCTCGTACTCGAATATTCAGCGGCAAAAATCAGCTCAATCACTGTCAAACTCACCACTCAGAAACTGGGACCAAATGTCCGGATTTCTGTTTGGACTCAGAGGAAAATGGATTATTCTGCCATCTTTGGTTTTTAAAACAGCATTGTTTACTGTTTTTATTATTATTAAATCAGCGCCTTCAACTGCAACTCAAAGTAAAATTGCGTGAGTTTTCGGAGACGGACCTGGGATACTGCTCCCGTGGTATGGTGGTGGCCCCCCAAAAAAAAATAAAAAAAAATAAAACAAAACAAAACATGGCATCCAAATATTTGAGTATTCGCTTGTAAACCTGGGAGTGTACTCGGGTACCTCATTACACGGTTGTGAACAGCCTTATCTTATATTATAGTATTACACAATGAATGGATTATCAGATTATAAAAAGAGATCCCTTGTCTACATTTAAAGTCAACATATTCTTGAGTACCTTGTACTGTAAACTTTTGTGACCCGAACTTGGCAAATTATACCCTTTAGCCATTTGCACTTCCAATTTTTTTCTCCAAACTGGCAAATTTAACTTACGGATGTCTTTCGCGCCATTAACTTTCCCAAATCTGGAGAGTGAGTGACATTTGCGAAAGTAATAGATTCTACTGCATAAGGGTTCCCAGCATCCCATTAAAAACAAAATTCCCTGATGTTTCCTTGAGTTTTCCCAGATAGCGATTCAAATGTCCATGATCATTAAAGAAGGCATTGCACAAACTTAAAAACGTCCTTAGCCAATCCTCTGAGTGATACGCTGTTTGAACACAGGACAAAATATAAGGTACTGGAGGTGGAGGTGTTGTGGTATAGTGGTTCATTCACTGGATTCTAAATCTAAGAGTTGAGGGTTCAAATCCCAGCCTGGCACTAACATTTTTTGGCAAGACATTAAGCCTTTCGCCACTCTCCACCAAGGTGTTAAATGGGTAGGATGCGGAAGACATTGTAGTTGGCACCTCACTGGAATGCTACCCAAGGAGCGGAGAATGTGCATACCGTATTTGCAGGCGTAAAGGCCGCAGTATTTTTGGAAGAGAAAATATCAAAAAGTCGCGGTGCGGCCTTTACGACGAAAGAGTAAAAAAAAAAAAACGAAAGTCAAAACCAACACGAATTTGCACGTATGGGACTAGAAACGGTAAAATAACAATACCACTATGGTACAGGACATTTCCAAACATCTTACCAACAATTTTATCTTGCATTGTTGACATGAAGACGAAAATAACGTCCTAACACAACATTTGCCGATAGATCTTGATCTAAGTTCATGCCAATGCATTGCAAAGGTAAAGGAAGGGACAGTCTAACGGAGCTGCCGCGAACATCCATCCGAAGTCGCCATTTTGTTTTTCCATTTCATGCAGTTTCGCATTACAACGTACATTGTGGTAGGGGTATATCGGACACCAAATCTGCCTGCGATCACTTTTTTAGCTAAACTTCCGGTAAATTATAAGAATATGGATGAATTTGGTATCAGTTTGTAACAAAAAAAATAGTGTTTTCAAGAAAATTATGATTATTTTTTTTTGTCTGTTTTTTTTTTTTTTTTTTTTCCCCCGTTTGAAATGTCAAAGTTGGGGGTTCGGCCTATGCGGCGGTGCGGCTTTATCGCCGGCAAATACAGTACATTGTTTGCGGGCAAGCCTGAATTCAATGACCAGGGTAATAATACGGCTGTAAAATATAAACAATATTATTATCATTATACTGACTACCGGTACTCTTTTTGGAGCACTGAAACTCCCAGACTTAGTGTCCACGTGTCCCTGATTTTCTGGGTGACCTGAGAGCCATTCATCAACAAGACCAATTTATTAATGTAATGCTTCCTGGGAGAAATCAATCTTATTTACTGGGTGTAAGCCACAAATATATTTAAATAAGACTTCAATTATACTGTGAATTAATCATTGCCCCATACCTTGGCAAACTTGTAGAAGGGTCTTGGGTCTTTGCGGAAGTAGCTGATCTCAAACATGGCTTGCGGGTCTGGCAGGTCTGGAAAGTCTACCGCCAGGCGGGCATACACTCCATCTCTGGAGCGAAAGTCTGGGATCCCACAGGACACTGATACCTGAACATCATACATTACAAAGAAAATAGTCACATATACTGTACGAAATGAGAGTCCACAACACATTTTACCATGAAACAATCCTATTTGTTTCCCATTAAGAGCCCTTGTAAAGCCACAGAAAAGTGTTCGCGCACTGGCGGGCCTGCTAGAGCCTTGTGAGTGGGCGGCGCACTGTCAATCAATTATTCAAAATAAAAATGGCCGCCTACGCCAACCTGTCTACAACGGCCACTATTTGTGTTTCCCTTGGACGGTTGCTGTAGACAGTTTGACTGTATTTGGTTTAGGGTCATGAACTAAGCAGCCAATAAGAATCAGCTGATAATGCAAGTATGAATATGCATTGTAAACAGCCTCTGTAAATTGTCACGAAAGCACTCACATTTATCTGTGTCTCAATTTTCCACAGAAATTTGTAGATGCAAAGCTATCAGCTTTTACAATACATGTACATGAAAAATAGCTATATGCAGGTAATGAGTGTGATCTCATTACGATTCTGTAAAAGACAAATAATGAGAAAACTCACTCCTGCTCCAGTCAAGACCAGAATGTTTTTGCAAGTTTTCAGTAGTTGGATCGCATCGTCGAAGGTGTTGTACTGCTCCAGTTTCTGCCTTGGAGGCGGCTCGTCGATGGATCGCAGGTACTCTGCGATGATGGACCACATCTCAAACTCATCCATCTCCTCCGGAATGGTCATCCCTGATGGGACGATGCGCATCAAGATGGACTTTGGGTTGGTACCGGACATCATCTGCTTCTGCAACCAACCCATGGGACCTGGTTTGGGAGAGTAATAATAATAATAATATTCCGCTTTTATATAGCGCTTAATACATGTACAAATGTTTCTAAGCGCTTTACAGATATACTATTACCCCGGTCATTGGATTCAATACTTGCTCGCACATAATGTGTGCACAATCTCCACTCCCTGGGGAGCATTCCAGCCAGGCGTTACTTGACGCTCAAAAACTGTTTGACTAACTGTTTGAGTATCACAAACAGATAGGAATGAATGCAACAGAGAACCCCTTTTTAAACATAAGACTGACTTTTGACATTGGACATTATAAACAATTTTTCAACCACAAAGTACAGCTAGATATATGTGCGGTCACTGCGGTGTTACACAAATCCCTCTAGTTCTACAATAACCCATTGACAATGAAACTAATGGGTTGCTGGTAAACATGTACTTATGACGGTTTTCGTTAAACAATGCCCAGATTCTTAACTCATGGATTAATATCTTCCTGTTTCAACTTCACCGTTGTGCTGCCATCATATGTTTCATCTCGTAAATTAAAGAAAATAGACCAATAGCTTGTCCAGACTTTCTGGTGTTGTCTATATTTATGTTCAATATTATAATCGTATACAAATGAATTCTGAAAGAGGAGAGGGATAGAAAGAGAAAGATACTGAATGCCAGAGAAATAAGATAGGTTGGGAAGAAAGAGAGAGACAGAGCAATAGCAGGATAGATACAGTACATGTAGAAGGAACAAGAATCAGCTCGTGAGAGACAGGCAGAAACCACAGAAAGAGATAGATGGAAAGAAATACCAACATAAAAAGGAGAAAGACAGAGAGAGACGAACAGGGCTGATTTTGTTTAACAATACCTGCAAGACTGTCAGGCCGGATATCGCCGAGTCCCATGTCGAAGCTGTCTGTTATACTGCCCTCACTAGAGGAATCTCCACCAGGCTGATTTCCGCTGCTGCTTGAGCTAGAGGAGTCGCTTGAAGAGGCCTGGGAACCCCAGCTTGGTGCGGGCCCGTCAGAGACTTCTTGCTCGACATGTCCCTCCTCTCCTGGAAGAATCAAATCAATTTCAATTTCTGATTATTTTTAATCCATGTTTCAAACACACACAAAGTTTTGGCCTAAACTGGCAGAGCAAAAACACATACCGTCAATACAACAATGATAACAATACAAAGAGTAATTACTGTGGATTGTGGACACTTCAGACAAAATCCAACTTCATACATGTAACTCTCAAGACAAGACAATAGGGTCATTCCATGTCAAATCACCCAAAAAATCTGAAAATCTGAACCCGACCATTTTTGATTTTGATGAAACTTAGTGTACTTGTTGAGTGTGATCTCACAGCACCAAATCCCAAATTTTAGGTCAATCGGGTGAGGAATTTGGGAGATACGGCCAACCAAATTTTGAGATTTTTGCAAAATGGGGGTGGCGGGCCTACCTTTGAACCCTTGTATTTCGGGACCTAATGGGTCAATCTTCACAAAATTTGTATTGTTGGAAATTGTTTTACATACGTTTCAGGCCATTTTAAGCATTTCATAAAAAATCCCGCACACGCGCATGCGCGCGCGTTTTCGCGCGTTACACCATTACATAACATAGAATCGCCATTTTTTTTCTTTCATGATATTTCATATATTTGTTTGTACAATTTGATACCACGTTCATATCTTTATGACCATTAATAACAAGATGAGCGTCCATTCAAGATAAATATCCGTGCGCGCGAGCTCTTATAATACATAGCATATATGTGCAAAAATATGCCTATACAAAATCCATTATAGCTCTTTGGAATGCACCGGGATCCTCAATCTTTTTTCATATTTAGATAGAGTATGAGTCGGAGATATCATTTCATGTCTCATTTGGCCATTAAGTGTATCGTGAAATCATCACAATGGCCTTGGAACTCAAAATACGAATTTGCATATTATGACGTCAGCATATTTATGTAAAATTGATTGTATCTCTGTAAATATTGATCAATTTTTTTCAAAATTTCGATATGTTGTAGCTAAAACAATTTTCTACAAGCTCAGTAATAACCATTTTTCATTTTGATGACGTCATCATAGTAAAAATCTCGATTAAAGGCCTCATTTCAAACATTTCATAATTTGCGTGTTATGCCTATGGAAGGTGAATTTCGTTTACGTCATGAAACTACATGATATTGTTTTTTAAGAATTTTTAAGCAGTATCTCGCTTATTTTTGCTCTATTTTGTCTCAAATTTAATTTGACCAGCCCACCTATACTTGTTCCAAACAAGTATTATATGTCTAGTTTTTAATATATTTTCTCACGCTACTTTTTTAGTATAAATATAACATTCATTGTGTTCAGTCCTTTTAATAGTCTCATCGGGTGCAAAGACTATACAATGAACATTGTGTAAGACAGAATTGCGTACTGGGGGATGGGGTTGAAAAGACCAAATTGGCGATGGGACACATTGTGATCCCTGCAACACGCATACAAATTAAATTAGTTTGTTTGTTTCTAATAATATGTATATTTTTTTTTAATTTAAAAAAGAGCCGCCAAAAAATGACAAGCAGGCGGGCATGGTTTTTTTTTTTTTTTTTTGGGGGGGGGGGGGGGTGGGCCTTAGCCCTAACTTGTTTTAATTCATATAAGTTAGAGTTTGTTTGAGGCTCTAAAAATATATATAAATAATTTAGATGATCATTAAAGGTAATGCAGAATTTTTGGAAATTTTGAAAATTGGATGGATAGTAATTCTTTAAAGTTTTGATATATTTGGATGCCCCTGTGGATGTATTATAAGCACTAGAAAATTTAGCCCCTATAACACTTCTGCTTTCGAGAAATTTAATAATAAAAAATTACCTGTGCTCCCTGTAAATTTTAAATATTTCAAATAGCGCCTGAGGCTATTCCATGGTAGCTGCGACCATGAAAATTTCAGAACATGCAGTGCTGATATATAATCTCCAAACGGAAATAGCAAATCAGTCTATCGTAATTAAGAAACATTCATTGTTTAAAGCTAAATTAATATCAAGATGAACCCCACCCCCTCAAATTTTTGTTATGTGTGTGTTTTGGTTTGAGGAAACCCCCCCCCCCCCCCCCCCCCCCCCTCAAATTAAAAAAAAAACAGATGCTAAACGGTGACCAAAAAAGTGACACCACCCCCCCCCCCCCCCCCCCCCCCCCCCATACTGAACAAAATATCTGTCGGCATAATTTTCCAATTTTCCAATTTCCGGGACAACAAACAAATATATGCTCTTCCCCCACCCCCCCCCCCTTCTAAATTTTTAGTTTAAACCCCCCCCCCCCCCTCGAAAAAATCTTGCGTATGCTACTGATCACCAGTGTAAAACTTTAACAGTTACTTGTAGGTCTAGGCTAGTTTTAGGCTATTTGAAGAAAAGAGGGGGGGGGGGGAGGGAAGAAAACTGGAGGCCAGATGGCAGATACACCATCCCGGGAGGGGGGGGGGGGGGGTACTCGCATAAGGACATACAGAGGTGTGCCGCTCGAATGGGTCACTTATTCACAAGAAATCCCTAAACATGGGTCCCACTTTTAACAAAAATACCATTACAAATCTGTTTTTTCAAAATTTGCATAGACTTCTACAGGCCTTAAATTAATCGACGGCCAGGCCGTCGATGCCCCTATGACTGGCCATGGTGCCCTCCTAAAAAAAAAAAAATTCACGGCCAAAAAGGCCGTGCCCTTTTTTTCAAACTGGCCGACGTGCCTTTTTTTCAAACTGGCCGACGTGCCTTTTTTTCCAACTGGACGTGCCCTTTTTTTCGAAATTTGCGCTCATAAAACCACCAATTGCGCCCATAATCAACTAAAACTAGACGGCAAGGCGCAAGTGTTTTCCGTGAAAACGCGCCCATAAATTATTAGAACAGTAAAAATACATGAATCACGAACAGTTTGCCGCCCACGAGCTCTCTACTAGCTTTGTATTTAGTGCTTTAATAAGGCGCAAGTGCCGTGAAAATGCGCCCTTTGTTATTATATAGGCAATGCGCTATGCGCTAGCGCACGTACGTACGTTCATGCGATCGCTTGATATGGTGCATGCTGTGGACGCACGCACGTACGTACGTACAAATCGAAGGCCAGGATCAAGAAAACAAATCGTCAAATGGAGAAATACACAAGCATTCAAAAAGTCATTAGAGATCTGTCGAGGTTTGTTTTTAGGTCTAGTTTATTATTTTATCTCAAATAGAATTTAGAATTATCTTATTAATAAGTTAAGAACACCTACGATGTTCTCGATCGTAGTTACTCTCATTTTGTCACCAGCCGACCTAGCTTCAAAAAGCTACCCCGCCAGCTTCCCAAGACGAACGTTTCGAGTCCCGGTAAAATTACGCGCTGCGAATCTCCAAAGCTGCATCGGTTTCGTTGGCAAAGTTCCAGCCCAACAGCTTCCCACCAAAAGTGGCGAGAGTGTGTGTGCGAGGAACGATTTTGGTTTCGTGAACGCACGTTACGCAACTGAGCTGAGCGTGTCACTTTCAGCTGTCGAATGTCTAAGGACATTTTTACATCTTATTTCATTGGTTAGGCCTATCTAGATCTATACAACAGTTAAAAAGATAATTTCTTCAAATTTGCTCCTACTACCGAGAGAGAGTGTGGCGGAAGGTATGTGTATGATGAGGTGCGATTTCGATTTGGGATACCCGGTAAACTTGCCAAGACCCAAGTCCTTGTGACTTTCGATGTTTGTGAAATTGACAATTTATTTATTCATTTGCTCATCAATATTTTTAATTACTTTAAAATACTGTTTAATGTGCAAGTTTGATGATCTTATTTCATTGGTTAGGCCTATCTAGATCTATACAACAGTTAAAAAGATAATTTTTTCAAATTTGCTCCTACTACCGAGAGAGAGTGTGGCGGAAGGTTTGTGTATGAGGAGGTGCGATTTCGATTTGGGATACCCGGTAAACTTGCCAAGACCCAAGTCCTTCTGACTTTCGATGTTTGTGAAATTGACAATTTATTTATTCATTTGCTCATCAATATTTTTAATTACTTTAAAATACTGTTTAATGTGCAAGTTTGATGATCTTATTTCATTGGTTAGGCCTATCTAGATCTATACAACAGTTAAAAAGATAATTTTTTCAAATTTGCTCCTACTACCGAGAGAGAGTGTGGCGGAAGGTTTGTGTATGAGGAGGTGCGATTTCGATTTGGGATACCCGGTAAACTTGCCAAGACCCAAGTCCTTCTGACTTTCGATGTTTGTGAAATTGACAATTTATTTATTCATTTGCTCATCAATATTTTTAATTACTTTAAAATACTGTTTAATGTGCAAGTTTGATGATCTTTCCTGTTCACATTGTTAAGATTAAAAAGTTATTAGATTGATCGTTCTATTCACATTATGAAATTAACATTGTAGACTCTCTTTGAACTTATAATTAGATTGGGGGCCTATCTGTTTTTGGAAAATTGCCCCTTGCTCTGGTAAATTCCCGTGGGCAAGGGGCAACTTTAAAAAAAATTGCCCCTTGCTGCTAAATCTAAGGCTTGCGGGCCGCGGGCCGCCGCCTTGTTTGTATGTACCGTAGACCTATAGGCTCTATACATTCTGTGAAGAAGCTGGTGCTAAAAGTCATGGGAAATTGATCCCGCACAAGTTTCATAAAATACACATGACATCTAACAAAAAAAGAATCATTTTTTTTTGCCTCATAATCGATGCCCTTTTTGTAAAAATATTTTGGCCTCGATGCCCTTTTTGTAAAAATATTTTGGCCTTGGTGCCCTTAAAAATATGAGGTACTCAAGGCCAAACTGGCCTTGCCCTAAAAATGACGAAATTTAAGGCCTGCTTCTAGGTCTAGTTTTGGGAAAAAACACCCCAAAATTGTGAAAAATGGGGGTTTTTTTTCTCGAGAAAAATGCCCCAAAATGCCCCCTAATAATCATATAATGGGTAGGGGTTTCGAGGCTTGAGTAGCACACCATTTCCCAAATTGTCAATTCCATGGACGGTCTAAATATTCTGTAACCCCTCTGTAATCACTCAAGCCGCCTTAGGCCAAAGACCCCGCGCCCCCACAGCAGTTTGGTCAGACCGGCTACCGTCAGCTGTAGCGCAGCTCCGCTAAGCTCAGCTTGGGCTAGTGTACTACACTCCGCCACGGTACAATCGTAACGCACGGGCTCCCAACACGGCCTCGGTATGGTAGCTCACAGACACACACACCATACACATACTGTACCGTGCGAACGGAAGCGAATGCCTACACACAGGGCGGGCTCAACATACACGACATGACTTCCATACAACCATTGTTCTTCCACTTTCGTAAGAAAAATATGAATAGTAAATACATGAAAATGTACATTAGAATCCTCACCATTCAAATCTTTCAGAGAATCGGAAATTTCGACACACTGACGTTTGGAAAACAGATCATCGCTGGCTTCTTCCTGTTTGCGTTTTTCAGCCATGTTGGGTTTTTAATGCAATTAGGAGGTGCATGATGGGAAGGATAAGGCTTCATTGAATTAGTCTACAAATTCAGACACAACTGTACTGGAGCACATAATTATTTCTAGAGGCATTCAATTTTTTGTTGGTGTCTTTGAAGTTTATCTCTTATATACAGTATATTTTTAGATCTTTCTCATTTCGTTTGTGAATTCATTTGCTTTATACTACTAGATACATGGACAATAATATAACCTCATGACCAAAACTCTAATGGCCGCCCAATGAATTGCTCATGTCATGATATCTATTCAATTATTCTTTTACGAGACTGGAGCCCGATATAAGATAAGATAAGATAAGATAAGATTTAATTCGTCTTTCTTTCAAATGACATACAGAGCATAACATTGGATCATAACACATTTACAATGCAAAATAACAAATTATGGCAATGATAAAAACAAAGTTAACTAAAAGAAAGACGAGGAGACCCTGGTAAAAGCAGAGTAATTATTAGGGTCCCCTCTGAGCCGGATAAAACATGATGAATAGATATTTGTGACTACCTAAGAATACAATAGGGAAAAGGGGGTATAACAAAACAAGAAGTGTACACACACACAACAACAACAACAAAAAGAGAGACGAGACTAGACAAGACGGGAGAAAAGAGAAAATATGAGAAATAATAGAAGACTACAGCACATCGACAATAGGCACAGCACACAACGGGCACAAGACAACAGGGGGAGGGAATAAGAGGTTGACAATCTGAAAATATTCAGTTAGACACATATTAATATCAAAAAGAAAATTTACATTTATAGTAATACATAATATATCTTGGCACCATAATAACTACAAAAACGAACTACTCTATGAGTCACAGTATTTATCGAGAAGATAAACCTTAAGTTTACACTTAAATGAAGAGAGACTAACAGATTGCTTAACGCTAGAGCCTAGAGAGTTCCAAAATTTAGGTCCAGTAAAAACCAAAGTATTACAAGTTAACTTTGTCCTTACTTGGGGTAAGTGAAACGCAGAGGCATTTCGTGTAGCATGGTCATGAACTTGACTATTTTTCTTTAAAATGCTGACTAGAGCCTGTGGAAGGACACCAGAATCGAAGTCGTACATTAAAGAACCCAGTAATATCTTGCACCTTTAAAATTCTATGCGTATACAAAAGCGGATTAGTGTGCGTACGAAAGCTAACGTTACAAATAATTCTTAAGACCCTCTTTTGAATCAAGTATAACTTTTCAAGGTTAGTTTTAAGAGAGTTACCCCAAGCAAGAACACCATAATTAAGATAGGGGAGGAATAATGTCGAGTACATTAATAGAAGGATGCCTTTAGGTAAAATTGATTTCAATTTATGAATTACGCCACTGTTTCTTGACAATGTCTTATAGAGATGATCTACATGAATTTTCCAACTCATTTGCTCATCAATGTGCAAACCAAGGAATTTTGTTGATGATACCCTATCTATCAATACATTATTAAATGATACATCTCCTGGAAGCACTAAAGTTTTATGACTAAAGTTTAGTCATATCGGGCTCAAGTCTCGTAAAAGAATAATTTTAGGACCCAGGTTGAAATAAAAATGAAATAACATGGAGTTATATTGACGACGCGCTATAATGGACAAATGTACATTCATTTGACCAATGTCATAGTCATTTTGTGTATATGGCTTAGATCCGTGATGGGAGGGGGGTGGGGGGGGGGGGGTGGGGGGAATAGGCTATACCCCCAACCCATTTTGTTTAAGAAGAGTGGAGGGGTGGCGTGTAGTGTTCAATCTCCCTCGAACTTTTTTGCCGAAGTTAATCAAAACAATTAAAATGCATATACAACATTCCAACGAGGTAATTGAGAGCCAGGATTATATAGACTGTAAAGGGTGGAACAAAGGCTCCCAACAAGGTAGTCAAGAAAACATAACGTCCAATGACATATCAAGGGATCTAAGAGTTTGGAAAGTGGGCTACATCCCAATCTTGGCAGGAAGTCCTTTCCGCACCAGAAACGGAATCAAAAGCGAACGCTTTTGTTATACCTTGATCCAATTAAGGAGCAGTAAATAAATACTTTCCTCGTAGATCAGTCAAACTGCACAGTGCTGGCAAGTCTGACCGCACGACTGAAAGAAACCATCAAGATGCGTCAGGAAGCGTTTGCCCAAGGTTACTTAACCGATAGGAAACGCTACAAGAAATTGGCCAGCAACCAAATCAAACAGGCTCAAGAGAACTTCTATGACTACTCCTAATGCCTAAGTCACATATAAACCGGGCCCCGTACGATTCTCCCTACCCGGCGGCTTGCCGTGGATTCAGAGACCGTACGGGAACCGTCCGATTTTCATTTCTACGGCATGTGTGGTCACATATTCTGCGGCGCCCGGGAGGTGCCCGGAGAAAATTGGTCGAGTGAAATGCAAGGCGCCCGTAAGGGTGCCGGCAGGGTGCCGACCGAGTGCCGACCGGTAACCTTACGGGCTCCGTCCGGTGACCAGGTGTACCGATGGGTCCCGGAAGGTGCCCTGCCGGGGCCCGGCCAGGGTCCTCAAGGCGCCCGGCCGGGTGCCGTGCGGTGCACTGAACTACAGAGCGAGTCAGAAAAATTGTCCCACTTTTTAAAAGTTGTATTGTTTGAAGTATGAATATTTAATCATGGGTTTCATGATATATCTTGATAGAGCATGATCCTCCTAATACATTTAGGTACCATTTTCATTTGAATCTCTGCATGCATCACTGAATAAAATATCCAGAAATGGACAATACTAAATTGAAATTGAATTGAAATTGAATATCAGACAATCTTTACAAGACTGCCAGACCTCACTTGCGCCAAGTTACTGGGTGAGGAATAAAACAGTGCATTGAACAAAGGCAGTCAGACACGCGTACACGCACATGCACCCACACACACACGCACACGCACATACACACACACACACACGCACGTGCACACGCACATAGATGAGCATTCCATTCCCGACAAGGCCCACCCAAACTGTTACTTTTTGTCGGGAATTCTTGTTATCGTACGATAAGTTGAGTGGCCGCTGTCCTCTTGGTGCATATTGGCGGATGTTGTGCTTCATGATGATGATGATGATGATGATGATGATAATGATGATGATGAAGATTAAGATGATGGCAATGATGATGATGATGACATGATGGTGGTAGTGAATGTGTACAAAAGGGAAAGATTTTTATGGTTATGCCACTTAAACATTCAGTGATCTTGATAAAAATCAATGCTCAATCACAAAAGGGGTAAGTATGAAACAATTGTCACCGTGTGTGTTGTGTGTGCGTATGTGTGTGTGCGTGTGTGTGTGTGTGTGCGTGCGTGTGTGTTTGTGTATTTTTGTCTGTCTGGCTAATTGGATAATTGAAAAAAACTGGCTGTCTTTGTTCAAAACATTATTTTATTCCTTACCCAGCAACTTGGCTCAATAAAGTGAGATCGATCTAGCAGTCTTGTAAAGATTGTCTGATGTTCAGTCATGCATGCAGAGATTCAAATGAAAATGGTACCTAAATGTACTGGGAGGATAAATCTATCAAGACATATATTGAAACTCATGATTAAATATTCATACTTCAAACAATACAACTTTTAAAAAGTGGAACATTTTTTCCGACTCACTCTGTAGGTGTCCTCTGGTATCCGCATCTCCTGTATTTAAAACTGCGTTGTACATTTCGAGATGCCGCCGTGAGGGACCCGCACGGGCAATATTCATTTTAAATGGCCCCCGGACGGCAGACGCCTATTGTTGTGCATATCACCCGGGTCTCTTGAGGGGCCCGTGAGGGCGCCGTAGGGTACACGTACGGAACCCTTGAGCACCGCAAGGCGCCCGTAAAGATTTTTCATGAAAATTGACCCCCAAAATCGTGAGGGGCCCGTCCGGGCACCGTCCGGAGCCCGCACGGGACCCGTAAGGTGCCCCACGGGCCCTTTACGGGCTTTCTACGGGCTAACGGTCAGATAAAAACGCCGGGAGAATTGGGAGCAGCCGACTCAGCACCATGGCGCCCGTACGGCTTAGAAAACTGTCCCGGCGCCCGTAGGAACTTGACGGCAGCCGGCCGGACACCGGCCGGAAATTCCCCAAATGTCTGTTTTTACTCGCCGTACGGGCCCCGGAGTGTATATGTGACAGAGGCATAAGCAGGGCTAATATCTTCAGACCCCTCAAAGTGGCATAGTGGCATTCAGCTTCTCGCCATTAAGATCAAAGAACGCTCTCCTATATCTGTGCCAACGCTCATATAGCTAATGCCATTAAACAGGAATGTTCTTCTATATACATCCCAGGGTCGACCCCTAAGTACTTCCGACCTTCCTCTTCCTTCTCTAGAGCCTCCACGGGTCGTAGTGTGGGAGATGTATTGGGAGCTGAACAGGATTGAGAAGGCCATCGGCCCTAATGACTGGCCAAACAGAGTTCGCAAGGAATTTGCTTGCGAGATCAGCATACCCATGACAGACATATTCAACTCCTGTCTCAGGGAAGGCAAGATCCCTCAGATCTGGAAAGACGCAGATGTTGTTCCCGTGCATGCCAAAAGAGAATCACAAAAGTCAGGCCTGTGTCGCTAACATCCCAATGTGCGAAAGTTTGTGAGGGATTCGTGGCTAAATGGATCCAACATGACATGGGACCGAATATTGAACGACATCAGTAGGGAAGCCTCAAGGGCTCCTCAACCACTCAGGCCCGAATTCACAAAGGAGGTTTTTCGACAAACCGAGGTTTATGTACGTGGCATTATGACGCGTTTTGACGCGTTTTTACAAACCTGGGGGGTGTTTAAAAAAGATCCTAAGTTGAACTTATCTCTAAGTTGGACTTAAAAATTATGGAAAGCCGTTAGCATCTTTGAAAATATTGTGTAAAAGTTATTTTAAAAGGCATAAAATGTTGATTCAAATCATTCATATTTTCTATCATCAAGGAGATTTCATGTTCTGGATGTGGAATTTATAAAAAGTATAAAATACTTGAATTTCTGCTTTTGAATATATTTCATTTTAAGGCTACAAATGGCTCTCCATAACTTTTAAGTCCAACTTAGAGATAAGTGCTACTTAGGATCTTTGTGAAACACCCCCCTGGTTTGTAAAAACGCGTCGAAACGCGTCATAATTATGACGCACGAAAACCAAGGTTTGTCGAAAAACCTCCTTTGTGAATTCGGGCCACACTGTTTGATTGAAATGATGCATTATTCTACAAGGGATCAGACAAACAGGATTTTGTAGGAAATCTTGTGGTCACAGATTTCTCAAAGGCTTTTGACACGGTAGACCACACCGTGGTCGTAACTAAGCTCTTAAATATGGGAGTCCGTCCGGAAATCATCCCATGGATCGCCGACTTTCTAACGAACAGGCAACAGAGAGTAAAATACCAAAGCGCTATCTCTTCCTGGAAGGAACTAACCTGTGGCGTTCCACAGGGAACAAAGATCGGCCCCTAGCTTTTCTAGCAGTCATCAATGACGCACTGGAATCGACAGAGTTCCATACATGGAAGTATGTGGACAAAGACCGTCAATGAGCCTTCTCACCTGCATGAAGCTGTCAACGACCTGGTGCAATGGGCTCACCAAAACTACTTACACCTAAATGCAGCTAAATGTAAACAACTGCAGTTTGCTTCAAGAGAACCAAACCAGCACCCCGGACATATCTCTAGACCCGAATGTTTTGGACAATAAAATGAAAATCCTCGGTGTCTAGGTTTAAGGTGACTTAAAATGGGACAAACAAGTCAAAGAAATGCTGTCGAAGAGCAAGAAACGAGTACATAATTGAGCAGACTGACAGAAGAGATTTCTAATCCCACAAGAAGACCTAGTTGCCGTGTATAACTATAAGTCCTACGTCCGGCCAGCTCTTGAATACGCAGCACCGCACAGTGGGCCAGGGAGGAACCAAAGTGTGCCAAAACTAATTTCTAGGGATTTATTTTCTATAAATCCATAGGAAATGTTTGGATGTCCAGGGATTTCCGCTTAAATGGTATTACCAACATTTTCTCTGATATCTAAGCTTTAAGTTGATACCAGATTTGGCTGCTCGATTGTGCCCGTTATTATGTTAAAGCCGTTTTCTTTGCAACATTGCCCCGAAAAATGTGTTTATTTTGGTCCACGGTGTCAGAACAAGTGTCACCCGCCCCCAAGCGCCGTGATTTATGACCGCGAATCCTTCATGATTCAGCCGCGGACTAAAAAAAACATATTTTTCGGGACAATGTGGCAAGGGGAATCGGCTCTAACATGACAACGGGCAAAATCGGCCAGCCAAATTTGGTATCAACTTAAAGCTTAGACATCAGACAAAATGGTGGTATTAAAATATAAGCGGAACTCTGCGGAAATCTAAACGTTTCCTCTGGATTTATAAAAAACATGGATAATTAGTCAATTTTTCAGTGAATTAACCTTTAATATATCATGAAGATTGTGTTTCTATACATTTTAACCAATTCATGCAACGAAATAAACTATCAGGAATATGTGAGAGCAATTTCATATCAATAACTTAAGAACTTCATGTTAAATTGAAAGATTTATAAAATAAGTCACTTTTGCACTAAAACTGTGAATATGTAGGATTTTGCTGTTTGAAGGAGTAAATTTATTCCCTAGTTGAGCTTACCGGAATTAAATATTTTACTGAGGTATTCCTCAATGTATTACAATTCAACTGGTCAAGAAGAGAATTGAACAGAAATAAATCACCAAAAAATGAGTTTTGGCGCACTTTGGTTCCTCCCTGGCCCACTGTGCGTTGCCATGGTTACGCGGACGAGCGTTGAATCGGCTGTGCGTAAACGAAACAGTACAAATGTGTACCGATTATGCCTAATAATAATCGATGGACGTGGGGAGGAAAAGCGCCTGCCCATGCAGTGTAGCGAATTCTCGCAAAAAGAAATGCCATACTTGGAAAGCTTAGGTTTGGGCGGACATTTTGAGATTAACATCACTGCGGGAATCGGCCGGAATCCTAATAAACATGCTACTTTTATAAAAAATTGCAATTTTTTCCTTTTTTTGTGAAATTTAATGCTCATTTTCCCCAAAATGAAGCTTCCATAAATTTGGTCGTTGTATTTTATAATTGGGTTACCAATAGGCAAGAAGTGCACGCAGTATCAAGTTGATTGCTTTTCCCTTCATAAATTCTCAACACCTATTGTAAATTTGCCACTTTTATCATTTTTGGAGCAACATATGGATTTTCCCGTGTTCGCAGGGGTATATGACACTTTTAAAACTCGCTAAATATTAAAATATGGGTGGAAAAATATTCTTTAGAATGTTTTCTTCCCCAAGCGAATGAAAAAAATATAAAAATTCACATTCGCCAATTTTGAATTTTGGCACACTTTGAGGCGATTCTGGCCCACTGTGCACCGGTGTGGCACCCTGGACTCACAAAGCAGCAGACTAGTGCTCTGGAAAAATCCAAAAGAGAGCGATGAGGATTGTGCTTGGAGCTGAACTCACATACAGTCAAGTGCTCTCAACGAAGCTTCAATAAAAACATTAGAAGAAAGCATGCATACGTTCCCATCGATACTCGAAATAATGTGTTCCCTAGCTCTCAACGACTCATTCCATGCAGCTCAGGACCAGCCGAACGTATACAAATATCAATGCCAGGACAAAAAGATATCAGAATAGCCCCATTCCATTTCTGAAAACTTGCCTAAATGAATAATATCAATTTTGTATGGTTGGGGTGAATAGAGAATAATGTATGCCGAAATCTTTTCTTGACGAAACAGGTGTCACTATTTAGTTATTTATTGTTGATATATATTTTTAAATCAGAACATATTTCTGATAAAATCATATTTATATTTCCAGGGGCATAATCGCTTATTGAAGCATGAACGTGGATAATAAGCATAGCATTACATGTATCAACAAGTGACTACCCCCTCACAGGTTTTTAAAGTTTTGTTCTATTAGAAAATGACATTCCTTACATTATATTATAAAAACAAGCAATATACTTTTTTCACACTTCACTTTTACTTTGCCGGTAATTAGTGTGCAGTCCAAAGGGTTTTAAATAGTTAGTAGGTAAATTTTAGTAAATAGGGAGCTTTGGCATGGATGGGATTTCAGAACGTGAGTGAAACATTAAAGTGCTGAAAATTAGTCATGTAATGAAGGACCTTGACTTAATGATTTTAGAAAGATGTACACCATTTCCCCTTAGGCGCCAGCATTTTTATTACCAGGCAGGAAGGAACTTCTAAAAAGTAATCGGAATATTTCTTTTGTAGAGATTTTTCTATAACTCTTAATCTCGTAAACATACAGTGTAAACTGTGATTACGTGATACCAACGGAATAAATATTTTCTACACTATTCACTTTTTGACGGATACTATGCGAGTGAGCGTAGCGACCGAGCGAGAAGTTTTTGCATTTTTTATTAGTCTAAATGCTGCACTCTTGGGCCCTCCAGAGCTTAAAAGTGTGTTGCAGTCTTTAGTCAGTATTTGCTATTCATTTTTTTTGTGTTCACTTTTTCAAATTTTCCGGGGGGGGGGGACGATCCCTCCCAAAATAAAAATGAGGGGGGGGGCGTGTCCCCCGTCCCCCGGGATCGCCCTCGATATCTTGATATCCCCCCCCCCCACACACACCCCCTTCATGAAGCGTTGCTTCATTCGGAAAGTCCAGTTTCAGTTTTAAACAGCCCTGAATGAAAAGTTGTACTGTTTATTCGCACTAGAGGGCGGGGTAATACTTCGACGTTAAAAATGGAGTCGAGAACGGTACAACGAATCGTTGTTGTTCTTGGGTTTTTGAGGCTGACCAATCTAAAAGGATCATTTCTGCCTGGCTGTACTTTTTTATAGTTGTTCTTCTTTCTCTAATAATTGAATGAAACGTCAAAGCTGCGCGGGAGGAGGGAGGGGAAAAACTGAATTCAGACAAGGATAATGAGTCGAGAACGGTACAACGAATCGTCTTCTTTCTCTAATAATTCAATGAAACGTCAAAGCTTCCGCGCTTCGCGCGGGAGGGGGGGAACTGAATAGTTGTTATTGGGTTTTGAGGCTGACAAATCTAAAAAGATTTTTTCTGCCTGGCTGTACTTTTTTTGTTAGTTGTTCTTCTTTCTCTAATAATTCAATGAAACGTCAAAGCTGCGCGGGAGGGGGGAACTGAATAGTTGTTATTGGGTTTTGAGGCTGACAAATCTAAAAAGATTTTTTCTGCCTGGCTGTACTTTTTTTGTTAGTTGTTCTTCTTTCTCTAATAATTTAATGAAACGTCGAAGCTGCGCGGGAGGAAGGGGAGGGGGGGGGGCTGAATTAAGACAAGGTTTAAGAGTCGAGAACGGTACAACGAATAGTCTTCTTTCCCTTGTAATTCAATGAAACGTCATGAAACTGAAAATGGAACGGGGAAAAATGGGGAAACTCCCCCCCCCCTACACCACCCCCCCCCCCCCCCCCCCTAAGGAGCTCGCTTCGCGTGCTCACTGCCGCACCCTAAAATTAAATCTTACCTACGCGCTTGCTAAGGCGATAAATGCGGGCTATTATGAAGCTAGTATGCATATACATTTTAGACGGTTTAGGCCATAGCATATTTATAGAGAGAGAGAGAGTTTTGACACACTCTTACGTACGCGATCAAAGGTCAATTCATGGAGCTCTAAACACATGGGCCCGAATTCACAAAGCAAGATTTGAGCTCAAACCTCCTTTTGTTTCGCCAAACCTCCTTTTGTTCTTTACAAACCAGGTTTGTAAAAAAATGCGTAAAACGCGTCATATGACGTACGAAAACCAAGGTTTGAGCTCAAACCCCCGGCCCCCCCACTCAGAGGTCGGAATGACCGCATGCGTGTTGCCAAAATGTCCGGTAAAGGGGTACTTTTCGTGCGACAAAGTCCGGCCCGAGAATTGTAAAAAAAGGGGTGTATTTGACTTTTCACCTGGAGATTTCTTTAAAAAGTTTTTTTTTTTTTTTTTCTCTCTCATCTCTTTGGACTCCTGAGAAATTATTCCGAATTAAGGGGGTACATAGAGCATTTTTCCTGATTTAGGGGGGTCTCCAAGGCAGGAAAAGCCCGCGAAAAGCCCGCGAAAAGCCCGCGAAAAGCCCGCGAAAGGGGGGTTCGAAAATGTTGGCAGTCCTCAGATAGGGGGTGCTTTCAAAAAGAGGGAACAAGCATATGCGTACCCTAAATAACACCGAGTGGGGGGCCGGGCTCAAACCTCCTTTGTGAATTCGGCGGGCCATGTAGTTCCTTTCCCATGAAGACTGTATGGCCCGAATTCACAAAGGAGGTTTGTCGACAAACCAAGGTTTGTCGACCAACCTCCTTTTGTTTCGCCAAACCTTCTTTTGTTCTTTACAAACCAGGTTTGTAAAAAAACGCGTAAAAACGCGTCATATGACGTACGAAAACCAAGGTTTGTCGACCTTCTTTGTAAATTCGGGCCCAAGTGTGTGGAACTATTTGGAGCTCCTTTGATCGTGTAAGTGTGCGCTTGTCACAACTATCTCTTTCAGAACGCTATAGTTTAGACCACCCTTCATGTGTTATACGTTATAGCTGACAAGGGTTGTGTTTACAAACTAACTGTTTAATGCCCCCAATGGGTTACAAAAAATAAAATACTTTTAAACTTCACCTGCACATAATCATCATGATGACGATAACATACAATCTAATATAGTCACTAGACTCTAATTATAAGCAATTATTATATGAATATTATATTTTAAGCCACCGCACAGGCTATTTGATTACAACATTCCGGAAGAAACTGCATTATATATTTTCTTTTTAATTCTTCTTAATTGATTCAATTATCAACGTGTATTAACTTTAAGCAATTGAAAAAAATCCCCATCTGCTTCAAATCGTAGTGATCAATAATTGCAATAATGGCAACCCATTTTCGTACAGGAAAGATGAAGATTTCACCACTCAAATTCTAAAAACGTTTCTAAACCTGTATTTAATAGCAAGAATTCCTTTTCAGTTTTTTTTTAAATTGAAATCCAGACTTGAATGACTAGCATAATTATATACTATTACAATTGGATACAAATAATCAGCGGATTTAACCTATTGATGTTAAAGTTTGTTTTTTCTAATCTTTGAATGTTTATCCTGAACCTTGTAGTCTATTTTGCGTAACACATTAAAGAATACAGTTGTTTATTATTCAGGAAATTATAAATCTATTCGAATTTTGCTCAAAGAAACATGTCACGTTACTCGACGATACACATTCGACCAATAGGGTATTGCTGATTGCCTTTATATCATCATATTATTATATTTAGTTGAATCGGGAGACATGGACACCGCTTTCCTCGAGGAACAGCAGGGTGATCCTTGTGGAGCGGGAGGTTGCTGGAGGGTTGATGGGGAAAAAGTAAGATTTACCATGAATTTCTGATAACGTATTCTTCGCATTTTTAATTACTGTTAGCTCAACATTATTATGTGTAACCATTTCTTAAGCTACGGGGTAGGGGTGGACGTGCCCCACTCATCTCATGTAGAAAAATCCAGAAAAGGCCAGAAAAGAGAGAAAATGAGAAGAGCAAAGGACGAGAAAAGAAAAGGCATGCACCATGCCCATATCAGTAGGCTTGTAAATCTACCACACACCAACAAAAAACGATAAAATAATAAATATGATGACGTCTAACGAGAAAAAAATAAACATACAATTGTTTTTATAATAATGTATTATTATAATGTGTAACGATCGGTGGCCCGCAACGTCATGTCATGAATATTATTGTCCCTCCTGAGGCTGAGCCTAATAAAGAACCTTTAGCTGACCAGTTGGGAGCTGTCCTAGGATTACCATTTCCATTTTCATGCACGCTGTATCATAAAATCGTATTTATACTTCAAGCGCAGACCCCCACGTTTCATGTAACAGTTAATATTCTGCTGATTAACTATATGTCGTTTTCATATGTGGTTTTTTCATACACTTTTATTACAGTGATTGTCCGGCTTTCGTAAAGTCTATTGGAGCTTGTTAAACAACACGTCGTCATCGTACAATCAACGTCACTCTCATGTCATCCATCACAACGGATGCGCAGCGTTACTGTGACAGCCGCCAACTTCCCTACCCCCCCCCCCCCCCCCTCCCCCGAAAAAAAATAGATACATTAAAAGGTGAGCTGTATTTCAATTCAATTAAATTCGATTTAAGGTTTATTAAAATATATCGTCGCATCCGTTGATAGCTGAATTGCGATAAAGTTCACAGATAAAAACATGACAAATTACAAAATAAACATATAAATTACAATGAACATAGATTGGCATAAATTTACAGAATTACAGTTGAAATTCTAGTTTTAATAAAGTAATGTGATACAGATTCAAAGTTATATATGTCGAGAGTAAATTAATCAGTTGGCTTTAAAATATATAAACAGAAAACTAAACAGGTTCAAATGTGAGTTCCAGAAAAATGGGTTGTTCAAATTACATCAGGAGTTTAGTGATTATTTAAAACCATTGTAAACATCTAAAGACAAGACGAGAAATTGCAAAAGATTATATTTCAAATTAAAAACTCAAATTTCGAGTGATAAAAGATGAATTTGTTCATAAGAAGTACATCATCGATTTAGGCGCCTTGGATTAATTCGAGTGGCAGTAAACACGCGGCTTATTAACCAGAGAGCGCATGCATCAAAGCCGATTGAGTTAATCCCGGATGCACGATTTGCCCACGAAAAGCTGCATTGTGTGTGTCCGAAGACCGTGACGTCTTTTTCAAGCCAGAAAAACCGCGATTAATTTTCAACCCATTGAAAGATTCGTCATACTTGTTTAGCTCCCTCTGCGGCTAAACCAAGTTATTTAGCTTAGCTTGAGTTCGTGTCTAATTAGCACTGTACTCTGTATATTTGGAATGGATCATTATGCACAATAAAAACACCGTTTAAAAGGGTTGTTTACAAGTAATAAGACCTGTTTAAAAAATTCAACAAGTTGTTGTATTGTAATGAACTGTTAGCATTTTAAACAATTACGTTTTATCTGTGTATATATAACCGAATGAATTTTTTTCGAGGAGGTAACTTGGAGGTGTCAATTTAGACACACGGGTTATGGGAGCCCCATTCAAATTTAATTCTCCAGCAATTAATGGAAATAAAGACAAGTGGTTTTTTTCTCTCTCGCCGGTATAAACAATTGCGTGCTGGCCATTAAGCCAATGTGTTGATTCATGAATTCTTGTTTGGAGATTATGCTATTCAAAACAAAACACATTTTACGGAAGGTTTTAAATATTATTTGTTTCTTTGAACTTGGTATAAAGCCCTCTCTAAAGAATTCTTTTTCTCTTGCTCCTGTTCATCTCTTTTCCTCCCTCTCTTTTGTTTCTTCACTGCCTCCCTATCCGCATTCTGCCCCGTACCCCCCTCCCCCGTACGCTTGTGTTTCTCCGGCTTATTATTATCATTATAATCATCATCATCATATTATTATTATCATTATTTAGATGGGGAGGGTGATGAATAATGATAGGAAAGCAATGAGTTATAAAAATTCGTTTATAATCGTTTAAAAATTTGGGTTGATTTTACTCTTCCATTCAATAAATCTCATTGAAATGTGAAAACTGCACTCATTATACATTTTTTGTCTTCCTCCCTCCCCAAGTATACTAATGTGTCTCCGGCTTTTTTGTTGTTGTTGTTGTTAGGTGGGGGTAATGGAAGGAAGGTAACAAATCATTGATTGACATTCGTTTAGAAATTTGCGTTAATTTTGCTCACATCACAAACGAAAATCTTATTGGGATAAATCAATACTCTTGCACAAGATTCAAGATTACGAATCAAGATACATTATTTCTCCAATCGTGCAAAATATAAACTAACATTATCAATTGCTCCTGTTTGTTGTACTTTCACATTATTCATTATAATCGTTTTTTTCATAAGCATGTCCATTTTTCTTTCACATGAAATTCTGATACTGCAGGTACTTCATTGAGAGCAGCGTAATCCGCGCTCGCCCTGAAGAAATCTCATGACGGCAAGCACCCTAGTACCTCATAATCCGCCCTTCTATTGTTCGAGTTTATAACCATGACAACGAAATCTACATTTGGCCAAGTTCATTGTTCCTCTTACGTAGCATAGATGTAGATAGGCCTCACACATAACTCTTTTTCGTATAATAATTCTATATACCGGTAGTTCTAAAATGCTTTCAAATATTTTGTGTCGTTTTTGTTCGTATATACTTAAAAATATGCTTAAAAAATGTAATATTTGAAGTTTGAAATCCTTAGACATGGGTCCATTTTTCCCAAAAAATCCTTAGACATGGGTACCTATTTACAGCAAAGGGACCCTTGGATATGGGTATGGGTTCGGAGGTCTCTGCCGCACACCCTCGACCAACTATATTCTGAGTACCCCCCCCCCCCCTTCCAGAATCTGGCCGATTTAATTTGATTAAAAAAAAAAAAAATGTTTATATGAATATCATTGTTGAACATTATATTTGCACTATTCAACTGTATTTCTTCCATGCCCCAGAAGGGGCTGTTAAAGAAATTTAAAAAAAAACGTTGTATGATTGTCATTTTCATTGTTATTGTCAATATCCACAACACACATCACACTGAGCATGGCATTGCCTTTCATGATAATATGGCTTCTAAACCGGCGACCGGTAGGCCCTATATGAATAAAACCAGTTTCAACACAAAATTTAGAGTCTACTTCTAATTACAACAGTCTTTGAAAAAAATCAAAGAGAAAGAAAATAAAGAGGAAGAAGAAACGAAATGGGGGAAAAGAAGGGCAGATCAGTTGCGAGTTTCCCACCAACAAGGTGCGCTGGGGTGCCGAGTGGGCATTATACACCCCACCCCCCCCCCCCCCCCCCCAAAAAAAAAAAGAGGGAGAGAGAGAGAGAGAAAGAAGGAAGGGAAAGGAAACGGAAGTGAGAAGAAAAAGAAAAAGTGATACAAAACAGAGGAAGAAGAGGACTGGAAGAAGAAAGGGAAAAGGGAGAAAGTTCAGTTGCGATTTTTATTTTTTCGACCTGCTGTCCCCCAAATCTTACCAGTTTGTTTTCCTTTGGAGATACATATTATCATTAAGTTTGAAGTTCATATCTTAAGTGGTTCTTGAGATATCGAGATAATGGAAAAGCGGGATGCACGGTACGGACAGACAACCCGGCCGGGCGCGCCGGATGCAGTTTGTGATGGGTGGGGGGGGGGGGGGGCGGGCGGGCGGGCAAACATTCCAGAGGGCTCACCCTCCAGGGGCTCAGTCTTCTCACCCCTAATAAAAACACACACGCACGCCTTCCCATCCTCTCGCAATAATACACAGGCGCCCGTTTACACTTCATACAACATTCGTACATAATTATATACACACGCCCTTTTTATATTTGTTTTTATTAAACACGTGTAATATAAATCCTGCAAGTTAAGGTTAAAAAGTGTGAACGCTTTATGACCATGATCATCATTCTTCAATGATCACCATATTATTATATGGAAATAATATTTAGATCATGAATGATTATGTTAACCGTTAATTATATCCTGTTCATGACACTGTTAATAAATATCATGAATAAATCAAAACAACGTTTAGATACTGTTTATAATAGTTTCCCCTATTTTCAACAGATAGGTGAAATTCAAATTCTAGCATCGCTTCAAATATTCATGTTAACAATAAATGTTAACATGGATATTAGTTTTTGTTAGGCAGCAAGAAACTCAAAAAAAGATCTTGCATTGGCATGTGAGTGTATCATTATAATTATTCATATTGTTTTATCAATTCTTGTGAAATAGTATACATTTAAGCTTTTGGAGCTTTGTTGGGAGTACTTGTATGAAAGAAAGCGTTATTAACTACTAATGCACATGATATGTATGACTTGATATTGATCGCGATCACTTGCCATTCAGTCAAGTAATGAATAATATTATAGAAATTCAAGTATTTATTGTTTCTGTTCAAGCTTGTATTATAGAAAACAATATAGTATAAAGAAAATACAAATTCAATTCATTATGTCTGTACGATGAACATAGTACAATCATAATCTAGTTCAAGCAAAGCGTGACCAAGGAAAATCATTATATTATTAGTATATCTTATAAATATATATATTTGTGTATATGATTTATACACGTAAGTGTAAATACTTGAATTTGAATTCAAAACAAATTGTTCGTAGTATTCGGCAATATAATGGTCATAAACTGACTTGCTAAACAACAACAACAACAGCCCATTCACCGGCCTGTTTGTGTGTGAAGATGGAGCTGGGGGATTATTCCAATGAAAGAAACAATAGCCGGATTATCTGAACTACGGTCTGCCCACATTGCATTCGCTTTGTCATGATCTGCAGTGATCTGAAATGTTTTGTATGCATCCACTGAATACTAGCTTCAGGTGTTTGTATCCCGGAAGGGGGCACTGTATCCAATGACCGGGTATTTTGTAACGCTTGTATTAAAGGGATAGTTGAGTCCTATTTTCAGACCGCAAATGCATTCAAAGTGCATGGTTATTGCTCTTATTCTTATCTACATGTATGACATTTATAGTGCCCTGTTAGAACCTAAAATTGCTATGGAGGTAATTTTAGACCCCAAAATGTGTGAAATTTAGCCAATACAATACCAATCCAGCTACACTTTAAAAAAAAACACGGCGAGCGTTAATTAATTATTTAATTAAATGGGCCAGCTAATTGTAGGTAATAAAACACGAAAATGCCAACAAAAAGGCCAACATCGGCATTGGCTGAAATACGTAAAAGGCGTTATTTCGTTTTTTTTCAAAGTTTTTTTTTCTCATCTCTCTCTCTCTTTCTTTCTGTTTCTCATCTCTCTCTCTCTTTCTCTTTCTCTCTCATCTCTCTCTCTCTCTTTCTCTCTCTCTCTTTCTCTCTGTCTCTCATCTCTCTCTCTTTCTCTCTGTCCCTCATCTCTCTCTCTCTCTCTCTCTGTCTCTCATCTCTCTCTCTCTCTCTTTCTCTCTCATCTCTCCCTCTCTCTCTTTCTCTGTCTGTCTGTCTCTCTCTCTCTCTCTCTTTGTCTATATCTGCCAATGTCGTTTTCCATTTTCATCTTTCATATTGTTTTCTATTCCGCCATTTGCTTGCAATATAATATAATGAAAATACACATTCAATTCATTCTGTCCGTATGATGTACATAATCATAATCTATTTTAAGCAAAGCGTGACCAAAAAATGTAATATATAATTATATATCTTAAAAACAAATATTATTTATATATTATTCATGATATACACGCATATTATGTGAGTGCATATACGTAAATTAGAATTAAAAACAAACTTGTTCAAATTATTCGGCGATAATGGTCAAAAACTGACTGACTTGCCTAAATAAAACAACAACAACAACGACAGTACATTCACCGGCCTGTTTGCGTGAGAAGATGGAGCTGGTGGATTATTCCAATGATAGAAAACAATAGCCGGATTATCTGAACTACGGTCTGCCCATTTTCATTCGCTTTGTTATGATCTGCAGTGAAAAAGCAGGAAGTCTATTCATGTTTTGGATTTTCGAACCCATCAGCTGCAATGTTTTGTTTGCATCCACTAAATACTAGCTTCTGGTGTTTATATTTCATTAAGAGATTAAGAAATATAGCGTAAACATTCAGAAGAAGCTAAAATGAATGGAGAGAAGAATATTACAGTACAATAATAATTATAAGAAGTAAAACTTTTGAATATAAATCTCTGTTGCATCAAACTGATATGACAAAAAAAGTTTATTCATGGTGTTAATATACGTCGGACATTATACTTAAGCGAAAATATATAAACAAACTCAACAGAAAGAGAAAAAAGAGCCAAGTGGGGGGGGGGGGTGATTAGAGAGACGTACAACTATCATAATGATGAATACGGTACAGACTTCGTCCAACTTTCTGTCTCTCCAACCCCTCTCACTCATATTGTTTATTTCTGATCTCTAAATATGAAAGCCATCTTCCTTCGCTTGCTTTTATTTCAACCTCAATTGGCAATATGATTTTGTGTGTCTTGTTTCCCTGTTTAATACTTGTTTCTTATCTAATTACCATTCTTTTGCTCAAAATCTATCACAATCACTAACATAATGGCGCATAAAATGTTAACGCAACGTAGCCATAGCATGAAAGGCGAGTTTGATAGAGAGAGGAGAGGGGAAGAGGGGGGGGGGGTATATTCAATAAACTACTGTTTAATGCGCGGAGTTGGGCAAAGGCAACGTTGAATGTCCGAGATAAATCATTAGGAGCCAGAGCAAATAACACTGAGTTCCTATAGGAAATATATTTATTCAGATGGTCATATCTCAGCCAATACTTATATTCCATTGTTATCAATATTAGGACATTATTTTTTATGCTCTTTCGGAAAATAAAGAAAAATTGAGAAATTCAAAACATAGATTATTGATGACGTCACACTTCACCACTTATTTTAAATTTGTTTATTACCTGTGTAACTGTGTTAGATTCTTTTCATTTCATATACCTGGGGACAAACCTTTGATAGACTTTTGGTCTTTTTGTGTTCCTCACATTTTTATATAACTTCAAGTTGATTGTTTTATTGAATTCTCTCCCACGATTTTTTCTATTATTTTTGTCTTAATCCATCTCCTAACTCTTTTTTTCCTTCCTCTCGATCACTCCTATTGTTTCATTTCATATTGTTTATTTCTGAACTCTAAATATAATATCCATTTTGTTCGTTGATAAAATGTTACGTTAAAACGATTATCTAGTCTGGGTCGTTGGTAAGATTTTTTTAGGCATGATTGTGCATTCAAAGAAAATAATACTAAGCTGGTAGAATTGTTGTATATACTTTAATTGTTATGTTATGTTTCACTCGTTTCACTCAATCATTGAGTTATTAATGTAAATATGTATTGAAGTTATGGAAATAAAAACCTCGCTTGAGGATAAAAGAAAAAATGAAGGCTGCTGCTGTTGTTGTTGTTACTTTTTTTTTACGGCGCTTTCATTCAAAAAGCTCATATTTTGCGCCATTCATTTATAACTATTAAACAATCTTTTCATGATTAGTCAAGCGTATTGCCCTTAAGTTTATAAATGTTCCAGAAGTCAAATATTGTTTAAGATAACCCAACACAGATTAATGAAGTTTGGAAACGAAAACGAGACAAATGAAGCTACAACAAAGCGAAACATATTAAAGGAAAAAAAGCATTAATGTATGACTTGTATAAATGTGTGATAAATAATTTGTCTTAATAAGTTATCCCTTTGAGGAAGGGAATCTGAATTCTGACCCTTAATAGCAGGGGCCGCGGAGCGTTTTGAGAGTAGGGGGGGGGGGGGAGGTCTGAGCATGCGAACAATCTATAAACCCCTTTTTCGGAGCTTTCATGAAACGTGTCTACTAAAAAAAAAAGCCACAGCCACCCGTTTCCGCAGCCCCTGCATAGTTTGAGAGTTACATGGCCTATAGAGGGCGGTCAACTGGTATAAGTTGAAAGCATTATGAGTAGGTCAAGCTCTGTTCTGGAGTCGTTGGAGCGTACACTCTTTTATGCGGGATTTTCGCATCCGGCTTTTGAATAGAGGGGTGCGGACGATTGTGGCTTTAACGCAAACTAGGCCGCGTTGCATAAAGCCGCGTGTTTACTGCCACTCGAATTAATCCAAGGCGCCTTACAAAGACATGGTAATAAGTTAAATGTTTTGCACACAGTTTTAAGGAAGTTCACACAAATAAAATTAAGAAAGAAAGATTTTAAGAAAGTACAATTATATAGATATATCGAGAAAAAAAATCTCTTCTTAAAAAACAACAAATGGTTACATAATTTAAACAATGCAATTTATAATAATTTATAATTAACATGTTATGTATAAGAGATTAACTTAATTCTGAGTTTAATAGCCGGACTATGTAAGGTATTCAAACAGATATCGCCAAATTATTAATTAATCAAGTAATACTCTTATTTATTAATGTACATATACTAATATTACAACTGATAATACAACCCACTCTGTGTAGGCCTACTAATTATAATTCCAGTTCGTGATATCAATTTGGATTACATAATCGCGGTGATAAATAAAGTGTGTTTATACAAGCAACAGAATTATGCGCTTTGTACTCTTCATTTTTGTTCAGTACTATAGACACTGTTTTGGAAAAACGTGAAGTCGTCATTTCCTGTCGAACTTTGAAAAGTGGAATAAAAAGAAATAGTGTGGGTGTGTGTGTGTGTGTGTGTGTGGGTGTGCGTGTGTTTGTGTGTGTGTGTGTGGGTGTGCGTGTGTGTGATTGTGTGTGTGCTTGTTTGTGTTTGTGTGTGCTTGCGTGTGTGTGTGTGCGTGTGTGCGCGTGGGTGGGTGCGTAAGTGTGCTTGTTTGTGCGTTTGTGAGGAGGGGAGGGGGAGGTGGCACTCCGGCATCATGAGGTGGATGAAAATGGAGACGGGGTAGTCGGGTGTATTATGTCACCTGCCAGTAAATAGTTATTGTCAGTGTTCTCCGTAGCAAAGATGTTATTGTTTACTCTTTCCTTTGCCACAAGTAGAAATTAGCACAGTCGCTCACTTGCCACGCGTGCTGATTTTCACACAAAATAGGCATCAAAAGTGACAAAAGGTTTGGGCAATACAAAAGCTTTGAGAAATATCCTTTTCCGATCTAGCTACATCCCTTGTATATATCAGAAATTTTGATCTATAAATTAACATTGAAATATTTTTGTATAATTATAAAATAATGAAATAAATAAAACCTTAGTGTAGAAAGGAAACTGAGAGAGTAGTGTTTGATTCAAAGGACAAGGCCTTCCTACAAACCCTAAACAAGTATATATATAATAAAAAAATCGTTCAAATATAAATTGTTGGAAAATGTTATATATGAAAATAATTTACGGATGGCAACTTATCTAAAAATCAAATGCTTGTGTTCTGAGTGCTGCAAATATTAATAAATCAAACAATTTTATATTAAACCTCTTGTTTTAGTTTACAATAAAATAAACTTGCATTAAAAGCCACAGAGAGTTCCTTGGAATTAAGATCCATGAATATACAATTTAATGCACGAAATTGTACATGGATCAGTTTGTGATTCATCATTAACACCTAATATGAATTTAAATTAAATTCTGAGAAATGTTTAAATATTATGTAACTTAACAGAGATACCTATTCATTCGACAACATATCCATTCGATATAGACGCCACATGAAAATGAAGGGGATTTTTGTTTTCCAACGAAGAAAAGAGATCATAATTACCAATTTGACGGGGCACTGCTATAAACTCTTGCTTAGCGCCATTCATTAAGTTCCAACTCCACACCAGACTAACCTGCTGAGCGTTATAATAGAACTAATCGATTGCAGACAATAGCCTCGATTACCGGAGCCCATAGTTATTAAATTGGATATCACGAAATGAATTTTGCCCAATTAGCTTCAGAGGCTTCTAAACGGTATAGCATAATTATTGTGATTGACGGGATGATGCGGAATAACCCCACAAGACCTTTTAACCATGGATAAGTCTCATTTTGTGTATTATCGAATGATCCGACTGCCGGTGCCCACAATGCATCAAGCTTTGCTTAACTTGGAGTCCTGGCCAGTTCTGTTTAAAATAAATTGATATTTATTCATGTATGTTTTAATGTATACTGATTTTATCATATATTCAGAACTGAAAAATGTAATGAAACACATGAAAATGAAATATTTGCCATTTTCCTAATGTGACCAAATCTATTCTGCATATAAATGTCTTCGTGAAGTGGCTTGTTAATATGTCTCATGCACCTGTCACGGACAATTGCGTTTCAATGTTCTGAATGCAAATTGCATACATTACATGTTGTTACGCAATGCTTGTCCTACCTAGC
The DNA here is from genome assembly GCA_035222895.1 of Strongylocentrotus droebachiensis. NCBI lineage: Eukaryota > Metazoa > Echinodermata > Echinoidea > Camarodonta > Strongylocentrotidae > Strongylocentrotus > Strongylocentrotus droebachiensis. Next base: position 248,522 of record JAVYIG010000877.1, on the reverse strand, counting down.
AACAACGACTGTTATGAAGTTTGCATTTTGAATACTGAAATATAATGTAGTAATGTATTAGCTCGTTACTAAGTAAAGTGTTATAACTTTTATAAATGTAATGCTTCCTAGGAGAAATTTCAATTATTTAAACATATTTGTGGCTTACACCCAAACAAGTCAGAAAAAACCTTGGAACCAGCGGAAGTGTTATGAGTTGAATCCATTTTGAAAATGGCCTTTACATGCTAAAAACAGGAAACAGCATAATCGGGATAACCGATTGTGACAACGTCAGTAAATGAGCAGTCAATACTGAAATGCTAAACATGCTAAATTCTTCGTCACTGTGACACAGATCCCTATTCAACATCAGCATACAATGGTATTACCCGATTCCAAACTGTTTCCCTGGATTTGAAAACATTAATTACAACAACAAAAAATCAGAAATATAGTCAAATATATGAACATTACGATCCCCAAGACTTCAATAAATAGATTTAAGGGTAATGTCAAGGGTAATGTCAAACCGATATCAAGTTGGCTTAGAAAGAAGAAGGAAAATGAGAGGAACAGCTAGTCAGTGGAAATTTGAGCAAATTTCGATTAAAAATAAGAAAGTAATGAATTGTTGATGTTGAGATCAATCGAACACAAAGTTTAGTCAGTGGCTCGTGGATAAGTCATCAAAAAGTCTCCCTTTATTGTCGTGTACAAAAATATCATTAATTTCTGTTTTTTTCCTATAAGTGCCTTATCATTTGGTGCACTACTCAAAATGCATGATGGGCATAATATAATTTCAGCTCCTCTTAAAAAGAAAATGCTGACAAATCAACATTTTAGCCTTTTTTGGTGTTGAAAGAAATAGGAATGTTGTCCGGCATAATATCACAGCGACATTCCCGATGTAGTCAATTTGAAATGCCCATACGTATAGTGATTTGTGTTGGTAACTCAGCAAAGTAAGATAAGGTAAATATAATGAAGAAAACATTTCTTAAACCAAAACGATAATCGTCTTCATTGTTTATGATATGAGTGATTTTAATAGTGATTTTTTTTCCTCGCTGAAAATTAAAAGAAAGTAAAAAGGATTACGAGAAATGGAATTCATTTTCATCTCTGTATTATATTTCAGAAGAGGCATGAGGCAGTACGTTAATTTTTGCCAGTTCTGTTTATTGTAATTTTGACATTTACACTCAATTATCTTTGGTAGACTTCACTTGTTATCCTTTCTTTAAAAGAAATTTAGAATGATCCTTTATGTTTAGATTATAATATATAAAATCTTGAATTTGAATTTGAAATGCCAATTGGAATGGTTGCCATTACTACAATTCCAAAAGCCCAATCGTCGTGTGTAGTTGTGTGGATGTGCGTGTATGTGTGACTGTGGGTGTGCGCGCGCGCGCGCGTGTGTGTGTGTGTGTGTGTGTGTGTGGTATGAATTCGAGTAATAGTTATCAAGCAATTGCGTGGAAACTGGGGCGGAACCATAAGTTTGTAAAAGAAGGATGCTGACAAGAAAAAAAATGTCATCAGGAATTTTCGGTGCCTTTTGTATAATGGGAGCGGCACATTATTAGGCTGGTGTGTTACAGGTATGCCAATTGAATTTCAAAAAGGGGGGCACGGTCTGGGTGTGCCTTCCCTCCCCCCCCCCCCTCCCTCCCCCGAATCCTCCAATGACGGTACATTCCTGGACATGGAATCTTCCGCCGTGATAATTTACATGAGGAGTAGTAACATTCCACGAGCATGGATAACTGCAATTAGGGCAAGAGGTCGGACTGAAACCAGATACAACAACCTAAGACTAGTAATCATTCAAAAACGCCTGCTTTTCACCCTTCCTGGATCTTTCCCTCTCTCACTTTCTCTCTCCCCCTTTCTCTCTCCCCTTTTCTCTCTCTCTCTCTCTCTCTCTCTCTCTCTCTCTCTCTATCTCTCTCTCTCGCTCTTCTTTCTCTCTTCTCTCATTCTCTTTTTCTTCTTCTTATCTCTCTCTGCTTTTATTTTTTCTAGTTTCTGTCTACACCTTTTGAGATATAGTTAATTAGTTTAATGTTTGAAGTCAAGCTTGATATGGCGACAGGTATCTTTACACAAAAAAAAATGTTTGTTTTCGCATATGTTTCACATTTCTGTGTCTACATTGTTTTACATCTAGCACCCCCCTCTCTCTCCCTCTTTCTCTCTATCTCTCTGTCTCCTTCTCTCTCTCTTTCTCTCTCTCTTTCTGTATGTCTCTATCTGTTTCTATTTTGTCTCGTGTATCTCGTACATGTTCATGTCTTTTCTCTGTTTGTCTGTCCATCTTCCTATCTTTCTCTCAGTCTCTGTCCCTGTCCATGTCCATGTCTCTCTACCTCTCTTTCTCTAGTTTTCTCTTTCTTTATTTCTTAGATCTATTCGTTTGTCCTCCTTTTCAATGTCTCTTTCTCTCTCTCTCTTTCTCTCTATCTCTGTTTCTCTCATTATCTATCTCTCACTGCTTTCTTGTCTTTCGGTCGTTCTTTTTTATCCTCTATATTAATTCTATCTCCGTTCTCTCTGTTTTTCTCTTTGATTTGATTTATTTATTTCCCACACCCCCTGTCTTTTTCCTCTCGCACCTTTTTTCCCTTCTTCTTACGCCGCCAGCCCCGACGCCCTTCTTTTTCAGAGTACACCCCCCCCCCCCCCGCCCCATCCCACCCGCCCCCGGCTCTGCCATTCGGAATACACACAGATACCCGTTCTTCCTGTGGTTTACAAGGCGTTCAATATCCCGCGCCCACAACAATACGTGCTGCCGCATTAACGGGGATGAAATATTGGCGCCCATTTCTGGCTATTGCTGGGTCACGTGACCCGTGGGTCCGATGCACTTTACACTGACACGTTCCCTGGCTACATCAGGTTATATAGATTATGCTAAAGCATTCACTCTTGAAAATCGGACAGATTTCGAGCAAGCCTCATCATACATTTTCCTCTCAGGTTGAATATCAAATATTACCACATTTACACTTTTCCAGCAATATCCGAATATTGATCTGACTTGCATATTGGGTTCTTGTGCCTATCATACCAATGTGTATTGATCAAAATACATCCTATGTTGATTTTCTCCCTTTTCATTCATATCGTTTGCATTTTCATGTGCTTTTAGCTGAAGGAATTGCTGTCAATTATTGCTGTAGAAACAAGAATAACACGCCCTATAATTTAACTATAATTTCGATAAGATGCATAAATGTATACTTCCTATATTCAAAGTAAGACTATTCGACCTAATAAAGATAATTATCATGTATGATTTTCTTTTTGCGAAGTAATATTAAAACCGGAATAATCAAGATGATACAGTCAAACCTGCGTTAGTGACCACCTGTATAGAAAGACCACCTGTCTACAAAGACCACATTTTTTGTTTCCCTTGAATATAGTTTCTCATTGAAACATGTACTAAAGGAACCTGTACATAAAGACCACCTGCCTATAAAGACCATTTTTCTTGTCTTCCTTGGTTGGTCTTTATAGACAGGTTTCACTGTATAACTATTGTACTACGAGTCATGGGCTTGGTAAGCAGCAAGGATCCAATTCATCGATGTTAATTTATAACGATTGCTATTTCTATAATTTCAGAAAATAAACAATAAAACAATACTTCATGATCGCATTATCCCGCAATTTTTTGAACAAGTCTATATATTGATGGATGTAGAATATTATTTTTTGCTTGACTTTTCCAGTGTGAAGAAAGAGGGAAGAGTAGTCGCGGTACCAGATATTTCTTGTTTTTTAAAGGGGGCTATGGCGAGCTTTTGAAATTCATCTTCTGCATGATTGTGTATCGCTTAAATTTATTTAAATCAAGATTTTTTTTTTTTTTTTTTTTTTTTTTTTTTTTTTGGGGGGGGGGGTTTGGGGGTTGACTATAATAATAATAATAATAATAATATGTCTTGTTTACCCAGGGTAGCCTCATCAGTATTCATACTGTTCTCCCCGAGGGCCCTGCAATCATATTATTATGATCCCTCCCTCTAGAACCAACCCCCTCCTTCTCTCTCTCTCTCTCTCTCTCTCGGTATTCGTAGTCATTTTCGTCTCCGGCCTCGCTTTCATCATCATTTATTTCATCCTGTAGGGCACGTGATCAACAAGGGTCTGATGCACTTTTCTAATGTGACGAAATCCCCCGTGCACCATCTACGTGTGTACATTAAATACATAATCATATTTGAAATTGGAACGTTTCATCAATGAGCTGTGATGAAATGGCCCATTTTCTGTAAATAACGTAAATAAACATTTCATATATAGTACATGACCTAGAAAATTAATGAAGATCAACGCATGGATAAAGGCTTGAGCAAATGGGTCACGTATCTTGTCATGACATGTATACGGTGTCATTACTTCGATCTGTTGGTAAACACCAAGTTTTATTTCGAGCTTGTATGAGAGTTTCTTTTGATATTAATAATTGTAATGCCTTCTATCAACCTTTAAATTAATTACCATTTACAACTTGGAAAAAGAATATTGACATTATACGAGAGAGAGAGAGAGGGAGAGAGAGAGAGAGAGAGAGAGAAAGAGAGAGGATGATGGGGGAACGGGCAACTATGTTTCTACATTGTCTCTACATTTTCCTTGCGTTAGATCATTAATAATCTACCTTTTTTTTTTTTTTTTTTTTTTTTTTTTTTTTGGGGGGGGGGGGGGGGGAGGATTGTCTCAAGCCTCCCCCTCTATAATCAATATACGAGGGGGGCAATTGGGGGAATCATATACTCCAAAATGGTGAAGGGAAGCAATATGATAATGGCAAGGTTATGGCAAGAAAAAAAACTTGTGTAAAATAAGCATAAACCGCGAAATTATTTGTTAACTTACTACTACTACTACTACTACTACACTTCTACTACTACTTTTACTACTACTACTACTACTACTACTACTACATACTACTACATACTACATACTACTACTACTACTACTACTACTACCACTACCACTAGTTCTAATACTACTATACCACCACTAATACCAATTCTACTACTACTGCTACTACTACTTCTACTAGTACTACCACCACCACCACTTCTACTACTACTTTTACTATTCCATGCACCGTTTCTCCTTAGCATTTTTCCTATTTGAGCCGCTGTTAGATTCAGATCCCTTGTTTCTCTTTGAATGTATCCTAACAACAAGTTGTCGGCCTTCCTCTTTCTCTGCTTCCTTTCACTGCTTGCGTCATAATGTCCCTTGCTGGTTTTTCTACGTCAGCCCTCCCCAAGATTCAAATCTATTGAATTTGAATGAAACAGAATGGAATGAAATTGAACTGAATTGAAATGAATTGAATTGAATGGAATTGAATGGAATGAAATTGAATGGAATTAAAATTGAATGGAATTGAATGGAGTTGAATGGAGTTGAATTGAATTAAGTTTGATTTAAATTGAATTGATTGGAATTGAATTTGAATTGATTAGAATTGAACTTAATTGAATAGAAATTGAATTACATATATTTATTTCACATGCTCGAATGTATGCAGAAAACAAACATTATAACAACATGGAGGATATTACGTCTGGAAACAATAATATCAAAAGAATTACATCTCAATCCATCTCAATCTCATCTCCAAAACCTTCTCTAAAAGGATAGCTATCTTCAGCTCCTTTCTTATTTTCTAGTTTCTTCTCCTGTATTGTAATGTTACCCCTGGTATCCTTCGTAGTATCCTCTTTTCTGCAACCTCCATTATCTTTTCTTCTTTTTTCGTCAGAGTGCACGTTCTATTAAAGGCCAAACAGTAGCACTGATCGTATTACTGTTTTTTACAACTTTACCTTTAGTTTCACAATTGTTATTAACTTACTGAAATGATGATAATGATGATGATATATATACTTTTTTTTAAATGATATATGATATATGTATATAATTTTTATTCTCAGCATGACTATAGTATTGACACCGTTAGTGCCACATCATGCGCCATCATGTGTTCTACATTTTACTACAATCCCATTGGTTTTGAACGCAGTGCTTGCGAGCCCTTTGTATACCTTCCTCTATCCAAATTCCCTTCAAACTTCTTAGGCGTAGTCTCTAGCATCCTATTAAAGGCACACTGTCCTACTTGTAGCTACTTGCTCCCTATATATAGAAAACTTCCCAAATCGGTGCCTGTTGGTCCCCCATGATCCTCTTTTTCTTATGTTAAATGAGAGCTGAGTTAATGAGATAGCCACCTGTCACAGTGACCTCGATGGCTCGCTGTGTGGTCTAATCCCTTCTAGCTGCAGTAGTAACGCCTACCTTTAAGGTCACTGAAATCTTCGTTCTCAGGAGTCAGTCATGCGTGAACGTCCAGGTGTCTTTTTTTCCCGTTTCGGGCCGTTTTTAGGCCTTTCTTTTGCCCTACCTATATCCACTAACACAGAAGCTACATACTTCTAACGAATTGCTCTGGATAGTCCGAGAGATGCTCTTTCGTTTGACACGTAGAAACACGGGCGTCATTGCGTGCATAACGTTGTGACACGATTGCATTTCTAGTTATTAACTTACTGAAATGATGATGATGATGATATATATATATGCAATACAATACTTCAAGTATAAACCTTAAACGAGGAGGGGTTAATTAATGAGATGGTATTATCAAATTGTAAATTAATAATTATGTAACATATTTTGAGATAGTATAACATACAGTATGATAACATGTTGGAGGGAAGATTGTGGGAGGGATAAAGACAGCAATCCAATAGCTAAAGCAGTTTGAAGGGAGACGCTTTAGAAAATTATTACAAGGCTAAAAAGAATGCATTGGTAAATACGGAAAACAAAGTAGTATATTATTAAAGAAAGAAAAGAAAAGGATACAGAAGTGATGAAACAAAATTAATTTCATACAAGTGTAGGAGAGAATGCAAGAGAACGGTGACAAAAAAAAAGGAAATGAGGAAACATATTGCGGTAGCCTGCAAAAAAATAAAATATTCTCATGCAAACAGATATAAAGATACAAGACATTTGGAATGGAGATTGGATTGTGATAGAAAGATAGAATGAAAGAAAGAGAACTATGGTACGAAAGGATAAACTTTAATTTATTTGGAAGATTTGGCAAAGGGCGCAAAGTGCAAAGTGATATATAGTGGTAAATATACATGGTCGAGAGAAGCGTAAAAGGAAGACACAGTAATCAGGCGATGGAGAAAGTGAGATGGAAATAAAGAGAGAGAGAGAGAGAGAAGAGAGGAGAGATACAGAGAGAGGGATGGAGAGAACAGACCAAGAATGATGGAAGAAAGATATGGGGGATGGAGAGAAGAGACTAAGAAAGAGAAAAAGAGATAAAGAGAGAGGGATATAGAGAGATGGGTGGAAAGGAGAGATCAGAAAATTAGAGAAACGAGATAAACAGAGGAGGATAGAGAGGAGAGATGTAGAGAGACGAGACAAAAATATCGAGGGCTAGGAGAGACAATTAGAGAGGGGAAGAGAGGAGAGACCAGACAGAAAAAAGAGGGGGAGTAGTGAGAGAGGAGATAACAGAACAAGGAGAGGGGAGATATTGAAATCGTCTCCAATTGAAATATACGAATATTACAACGACGTATTACATAATCCTAACATGGGATTTCTATCATTTCTATGGGATGTTCATATGGGTATTATAATTGAAGTTGAGTTAATTTTTCTAAAATAGTTGCGATCGTGTCGAAAAGAGACAGGGGGATCGAGAAAAGAGACCAATTAAGAAAAGAGAAAGGGAGAGACCAAGAAAAGACAGAGATAAGAGACTTAGAAAGAGGATAGATAGAGAGAGAGTGAAGGGAGGGTATATAATATATATAGAGGAAGGGAGGAGAGAGACCAGGACAGACAGAGGAGAGTGATGAGAAGAGAGAGAAAGAGAGCAGCGGCTGAGCAGCAATGTTGTTATCGCCCCCAGAGATGGCCGAGAGCGGTGCGCCAGTATGTCAGGGTTGGGGTAAGCGAAGACGCCTCGTTTATTGACGAGCTGTGAGAAAACGCACTTCTACTCACGCAATCACAGACAGTTTTGCGACACGCCAGCGTGAGCGCGCATTTTTACTTATCTCCGCTCAGCCACCGTCTGTATGCGTGTTAGTGTGGACGAGGGGAAATACCGCTCGATATTACCCAGTACGAAACCCAAGCGGTGGGACTACGAAATCAAATCATTATCAGCTTCTGTGTATAATCAACTGCTGTCATAGTTCATTCATCGCAATAGAATGGAGTTATCACTTTTTGTCTGTATTCCAACCCCGTGGATTTTGTGGAGCTATATGGAACAGGATTTTATGTGAAGGTAAGCTTTTTTTCTTTCTTTCTTTGTATTCCAATATTTGAAGTTCGTGACCTAGCGCTCATTTTTCATTAATCTAATTTTCCCGCGCAGGCTGAATGTCGGTGCAACACAATCCGTCATCAGAAGTTGTCTTATTATTGGTAGCTATGGACGTACCGAGGTGATGGTGGGAGAGGGGGGAGGGGAGGGGAGGGGGGGGGGGGGGGCTTTGCAGAAGAAAGTGCTCTCTTTTGCAAATTTCCAATATTTAGTAAGTAACGTAATGTGCTGTTTTATAATTCTTTCAAATGTTTAGAAATTTCTCTAACCAAGTTGTAAATTTGATATTGTTTACCGGGACCCTACTTACAAGCAACCCCCTTATTAAGGGTATCCCTCCATTTTTATATGTATAGTATTATTTGAATACAATGTGTCAATACTATGTTATATTTGTTCTTTTTTAAAGATGGAAAAATAAAATGAATTGAAACGTATAGGCCTATCCCAGTATTGTCTGACTACAAAAGGAAGAAAGGTACTTTACAACTCAAAGGTGTGTAGGAAAACAAACAAATGCAATCGTTAGTATACAGTGCCTCGTTTAATAATATTGAGCTTCAAACAACCTTTTAGCACAAAGTCACAACTACGTTTTAAAGGTAAGTAATGGTCTTATAACCACTAATTTTATTTTTGTGGCAAACGAGAAAGATGTCTGTGTAATGAATAACTTTGGCCTAATCCCGGCTGTGAACCTTAAAAGGAAAATTGATTGTTTAGACTACGGTTTTTGTTTAAAACGGCTTTGTGAATTCGAGCTCAATGTTTGACAGACAATCCACCTGTGGACTCAAGCCAAGACTTTGATTTTTGTGAAATTTTCTGGCTTGTTGCTGCCCTAAGATCACTAGACCGAATTCCTTCATAAATCTGTGCTAGATAAATCTTTTTACTTTAAATGCATTTATCTTTGGCTCGGCCTAGAATGCTATTCAAGTCAACCCACGTTCATGTTAAGTAATATGCGTAGTGCTATTAAATGAAGGAAATTAAATTGACGAGAAAAAAGAGACAGACACTGGACAATTGGCGTTACGAGGGTAGTAGAAGTAGTAGTAGTGGTGGTTATTTTTACCTGACTGCTAAGTAAGCAATCAGAGGACCAACGGCTTTAGGTTCTCTCCGATGCTCATTGATAAGGCTTGTCCGAGTGTATACAATGCTTTAAAGGGATCCGGTAACTTTGTCTTAGACCCTTTAAAAATAATCCTTGATTTAGCTCATGTTGCAATGATAACTATAAACCTTTTGGTCAGTCAGGAACTCCATGACTTTTACAAGCCGATCGCCTGTCTGATTATCAAGATATTAATGATTGGAATTACAAATTTTGAAAACCGTTCGCCGAACGGTTTTCATAACACTACAGTCTATTGGGGAAAGCGAGTATGGTAAAACCGGTCACTCAAAGATTTTTACTTTTTTGAGGCAATTCTTGATAATTTTGAAGCGCGATGTTTTTTAGGGCTTCAATATTACATCATATCACAGACACTGGTAACATGTAGGACCGTGTATCTCAGATTTAACATTGTTAAACGATCCCTTTAAAGGAGAAGCCTGTGAATTGTTGATCATGATAGTTTTTTCAGCCACTATTTCCAGCCACTATAATATTATAGGCCTAAGCCGACTTAGTAATGATCTAACCACAATTTGTGTAGTCTTCACTATGGAAAGATATACGTTATTGTACAAGTGGGGGTACAATTTGGAGTCGGGCTAACTCGGACCAGGGGACAACTCGGCCCAGCTGTAAAAACGGTCATTTTTTGCATGTTTAGGTTTAGGGTTAGGGTTAGAGTTAGGGTAAACTGACAAAAAATGACTGTTTTTGCAGCTGGGCCGAGTTGTCCCCTGGTCCGAGTTAGCCCGGATCCACAATTTTCAGGGATATTGTGCCCCTTTTTGCATAATTAAAGCAAACAAAAAGGTCCACCTTTTTTTTTTTTTTTTTTTTGCGGGGGGGGGCTTTTTAATCTGAATTCCCGTTTCTATGTCGGGAGAATCTTGTGCTAGATGTTTTGCTGCTAAAAGCAGAGTGAACAGGGCTGGTATCACTTTGATAGCTTGAAATAATTGCAAGTCGTACATCCTAAAAAGTTAATAGCGGGATTAAAATCTGTTTTCATTGTAATTAAACGATACACGCGTGCACGCAGCATTACATAATCCAAATTTTCAATCAATAGGTTGAGATCTAAATAAAAGAGATCATTAAAGCAATTCAATTCAGCGTCATTTGATAAAATTAGTGCCTCTACTCAAAACAGATTATCACTCCTGCTGTGTTCTTACGCAAACACACTTCTGTATTGATCCTCGCGTTCACACTGCCGGCTGCGATACCGATCGATTCATGTATTGCAACTATGAGGGGAACTCTCACTATTCATTTTTCTAAATGGGAAAACCTGAGTATTAGACAAACAATTGGAACCCAGAGCCAGTCGTCCACCGGTTAAGAGAGGGGGGGGGGGGGGGGGGGGGGGGGGTAAGGGAGAGGTCGGGTAAGGTAGAGTTAACAAAAAGAGAAAACTTTTTTCTCAGGACAACAGTATAAAAGAAGTATAAGTTGCTACATTGTTAAAACAAAAATTTTGGATTATATAACTGCATATGTTTTCTTTGTAAATATGAATTTTTGTGTCGAATATGATGTATAGGAACTAACTATGGAAGTTTTCTTTGAAGCCGTTTGTAAGACAAAAATTTATACTGATTTATAATGTCATCACATTTGCAGTGAGCGTTACGTATGATGATTGTAATTTGTACTATGATTATAATTTGTTTCAAGAGAGAAAAGAATAAAAACTGACCATAAAAAAAAAAAAAATTATAAATAATAAGAGGGAAAAAAAAAAAAAAAAAAAAAAAAAAACTATGGTAATGCGAACTCAACTCGGCTGGTTAGGATTTGACGCGGCCAAACAGCAGCGTTGTTGCCTCCTAAAATGATGACGTAAAGTGTAATATTTACAGCGCCATATCTTAACAAGCCTTAAGTCAAGATGCGCAACCTCGTAGTTTGGCACAGTATTTTCTTTAAATTGCTGACTATAAGGGAGTTTACAGATAGCACATGGTACAAATGACCCCAAATATCCACAGATCTTTTACACATGGAGAAGTTCCACTTTGAGCATCTTAGAATAATAACTGCCGAAGTCCTAGATGTGCTTCATGAATACCTTTTGTTTGCCCTCTTGAAAAGAAAACTTCCACCTGCGTATCTTAGAATGTACCGTTGGTGCATAACTGAATAATGTTACATAACTTTCATGAGCGCATGTCCAGTATTCATCTCTGTGGGTTTTACCTTTTGGTACAAATGACCTTTATCTGCTCATGCTCAGACTGCAACCGTAAACTGGCTTATTGCAGGAAGGGCTGCGCATAACATTTTATTTCGATACTCGGGTGAAATTTTGGATGCAGTGAGAACGAGCCTTGTACCAAATCACAAGCATGGCATGGTCAGTGGCGTACATTCACCTCTTATACTTCAAACGCTGGCTACTCGCCGCCCCATAAACGAAGTGTTCGATTAACGATTCTTTTTATAATCTCCGTTATTTTTTGTTTCATTACTCTTTACACTGACTAATCAGGGAGTTTGTGAGAGAAATTGTGATGATCAAGAGAGTGACAGGGAACAGATTAGAAGATTTATTGCTCAATCAATGTTGCGATGCCGCATTGGGGGCGCCAATTACATGATTAAAATGGAAACCTCAAAATGTTTGGTAAAAAAGGGGGATGCAGGTTTTTAACAAATGAACTTGGGAGGGGTTGGGGATGGGCAAGAAAATTGTTGAAATAAAATGTAGGATACTGATGTGGCTTAGTGATAAAACGGGAGTGAAATAATAAGCATATACATAAATTTAAATATGTATTTCATGATGTTCATTTTCATATTGGCTATTCATATGTTATGAAGGAAATATATGTAGATTGAATTGATTTGAATTGTATTTTAAAACGCATTTATTTTAAAACCAACATTTTTTCTCCTCTTTGAGACAGACCAAAATTATCTCGTAGTTTCATACATTAATTTTCGTAGCAGTATTTTCAAATGAAATATGCTACCCGTGACACTAAATCTCGTACTCTACAAATGCTACTGTATACTACCGCTACCATTGTATACCTCAGTCATGTATAACTTCTACAAGCAACATCAGTGGTTGTATAGGAGTAGCAGATACTAGGTCTTGTAATACAAGAAGTGTATATATAGGCCTTTACATACGTGACATACAATGAACATATGTAAAGTTTTAGTTGTACAAAAACTACTATTGCTATTCACTCTTACTTTTATCGCACATTTTTATCCATCTAATGTAGGATGAACCTTATAATCATTCAAGCCGAACAGGATATTTCTAATAAAATTAGATCAAATTTTGCTTTTTTTGCTATATTAAAGTATGCCCAGGTCAAAGTATTCCCCCTGTACCACATGTTTGAGTGTACACAAAATTACAGCGCCGTGTGAGCTGTGTGTCAAGACAGGTATCAGTTTTCAAAACAAAATGTCAGCAGTAACACGAGACCCCTTCCCAACAGCTAAGGCGCAAAATAAACACCAGTCCCACAACCGCCAATTTATTTTATGCGTTTTACATGCGTGCAGCCAGCACGAAGCAGGACGGTCATTCATTAATCTGCCCACCGTCTATAATATCAATCAATTAGCCAGTTTAAAAAGAGACCCCCTTACTTCACGCGATTGTGACAAGCTCTTTTCATTAGTGTATACATTATCTATACCATTGTAAATGGGTACGAAACTGGATGATTGGAAATTGTATAGGTTTCGTTATCAATCTTTTTCTCAGACAGAACCATATTAGGTCCTCGTTCAACTATATTCCGTTACTATACGCTTTTCCGATGTTAAGGATATCATATAAGATAGCATAGGATACGATATTGAGCTGTGTGTGGGACTAGTTCATGTTATTTTGCTACAATGAAGATGATTGGCAAAATTATACACGCCAGTGATCTTTTGGATTTAGGCAATTTTTTTCTCGTGATTTTAATTACCCTTAAAATTGTGTTAATTGAATGGAAGTTAAAGAATGGAAGCTGAAAGAGCATTTAAATATAGAGATACTAGAATAATATTATTAAAAGAGAGGAAGAAAGGTTGATAATAACGATAGAATGAATAGATACTTCAAATAATTCATTATGCCCTTTTCAATTTTTTAAACGCCATTTATGAAATAAAGGAGAGAGAGAGAGAGAGAGAGAAGGGTTTATGAAAATAATGTTATTATATTGTATTTTTTTTACTGTGATTATTAAGACACTTTAACATTATTTATGAAAATAATGTTCATATCATGTTTATTCTTGGAAACTGACTACAAAAACAAACTATGCTTTCCAGTAGGTTCCTGTTTCATTTCATAATTTTGAACTTACTTTGTAAAATATATTCTTTATAGTGCAAACAATTGATAAAGGCCTATGAAATGGAATTTTAAAAAATTTAAAAAATCAATCAGAGAGAGAGAGAGAGAGAGATGGGGAACATCCCAAACATAGAGAGATAGCGACAAGGGGAACAAAAAAGGTGGGTTTTGTGTGCGTGTGTATTTGTGTGAGAGAGAGAGAGAGAGGGGGGGGGGGAGAAAGGTGATAGAGATGGGGGAACATCCCAAGAATAGAGAGACACAATACGGGAAAAACTGGAAATGTGGTGTGTTTTTTTGTGCGTGAAAGCGGGAAGTGTGCGTGTGTATTTGTTTGTGTGTATGTGTGAGAAAGAGAGAGAGAGAGAGAGAGAGAGAGAGATGGGGAACATCCCAGGCATAGAGAGATAACGATACGGGGGAAAACAGAAAATGTGGGGTTTTATGTGCGTGAGAGCGGGAAGTGTGCGTGTGTATTTGTTTGTGTGTGTGTGTGAGAAAGAGAGAGAGAGAGAGAGAGAGAGAGGAGGAGGAGAGATAGGGGAAGAGACGGGGAACTCCCCCCCCCCAAAAAAAAAAAAAAAACATAAAATAAAATAGAGGGATAACAATACGGGAAAAACAGAAAATGTGGGGTTTTGTGTGCGTGTGTATTTGTGTGTGAGAGAGAGAGAGAGGGAGAGATAGGGGTTAGACATGGGGAACATCAAAAAAATAGAGAGATAACGATACGGGGAAAACAGAAAAATGTGATGTTTTTGGTGCGTGAGAGCGGGAAGTGTGCGTGTATATTTGTGTGAGAGAGAGGGAGAGGGAGATAGCCTGAGAGATATGAAAAGAAACAGTTAGATAGAGAGAATGGAAAAGAGTGGTTGTAAATGTTATGCGAGAGAAGAAAAAACTATATCGACCATAATACACCATATACCATGTTCATATCCACCCTAGATCCCGTATACATGTATAGTGGCATCCCGCAACACGCGAAATGCACCGGCGAGCACTTCTGGTCGTGTTAAATTTATGAGTATTATGTGCGAGCCATATAGATTTAGTATTGGCTGAAATACAAAAATAGATTGAAGGGGAGGAAGGGGCATTTTGATCGTGACTATGAACGGTATTACATTGTCATGTTATACGGGTGTAGAGACATGGCATAATCATATTTATATTATTATGTATAATATGCCCCTATCGAACATTGTGTTGACAGTCTGTCTGCATACTCCCTTTATCTTCATTTCTATTATGTCCCTCTCCGTGTTATTTTCTTTCATCCTTCCTCTTCATTTCAATCGTTCTCTCTCTCTCTCTCTCTGTCATCTATCTTTCTCCTCCCTTTATCATCTTCTACATCTTCCTTTCTATCCACCTCTTTCTTTCTGTTTCTCAATTATCTTTCCTTTGTCTATCCCTCTTTTTCTTCCTCTTCTCTTTTCCTAAGTACATTTCAGCTCTTTCTAGTTTTCTTTCTTTCTCTTTCTATGTTTTCCTCTTTTTCCCTTTCTCTTCCTGTTTTCTTCCGCCACTTTCTTTCCATCTGTCTCTTTCTCTCTCTATCTCTCTCTCTCTCTCACTCTCTTCCATTATCCCTTATCTCTTCTGCGTTCCACATTTTTCGTAGCTTCCACTCTCTTTCTCGCTTCCTCTTGTTTTCTCTTACACTTTTTGTGTGTGTTGTATTTGGTTCCTTTCCGTCTCATTCGTAAATCTCTTTCCCCCTTTCCCTCTCATTTTAGCGATTTATTTCCTTGTCTTCACCTAAGTCACCTTGTCTCATACCGGGATTAATTTCTCCTCCATCATACTAGATAACATTTAAGGACAAAACAAAAGATATGAATTTGTCGACAAACGCCATGTCTATTCATTCATTTTATTTGACATGTTTAAGGAACAATACAAAATAAAGAATGTCAAATTAGATCTCCTCTAAAAAATGAAACGCCGCACTCAATTTTTTTTCGCTGGCCTTGAACAATGTCATAACCTTCCCCATCATCATGATAATCATCGATGTTAAAGTCATTAGAAGCCATGATTGTTCCACATAAGCCTGCCGCTGTGTCACTCTTACCGAATTAATTCTCCGTCAGTTCTCTGTTCCATTTTCATTATACCGTCGCTCCTTTTCCCTCCTCCGATTTTAGGTTTCATGATTTGTTAAAGGTGCAATCCGTCTTTCTGATTTAACACTTCGTTTGCTTTCTTTGCTTCTCTGCACGGTCTCTCATTTACCACACGTAAGATTTTACACAAGACAATATGCACTGTCATTCTAATGCTATCCAAAACTCCTAATTGGTTGGATTTACACGTTTACTTTATTTGGACTCGAGGAATCTCCAAAATAGCGGAGGGATCAACTAAGAAGAAGCACCAATTGAGGGAAGATTGCTTTGTGCTGACAATGTCTTCGAAAAATTACACATTTCTTACATTGGAAACAGTTAAATCATTTTTAAATAAGCCTGTGGTAAATGAACCCCATGATAAAAACAATGCGACACAAGGAGATAATTAGTGTAGCATATAAAGTGTTCGCATCATTAAAAAAAATATTATATAAGAGAATAATGTCACCTTTGTTCTTAGGTTTATGTTTATAAATATCAATCTCCATTTGAATGTTTTGTTTAGCAATTTTAGGCTGTGATTAATCAAGTATATGTTCAATGTGTTCGAATCATCATGTCAACCGATAACAACACACATGATGATTTTATTTGTTCTGATTAAAAAAAAAACGAAATCTGTAGGCCACATTTTGCATTATTCCACCAGAATGTTTTTCCCGTAAGACTTTATGCGGAACGCACACATACATTTAGATTCAGATTCAGATTAATTTTATTGGTCCATTTGGAAATTCAGTTGTTAGCATTACATAAAGCACATGAACAATATACAATAGAAAATAATATACACAATAGATATTACACAGTAGCAAACGTACAATGACACATTCATATGGAAACACGGATATAAATCGTTTTTACATAGTGGAATAATATAAGAACATAGAATAAATAATGAATGGACTTACAACACTATTGAAAATGTTCGATTGCGAAGAATTCGAAAATAGTATTATTATTATTTCATCATTATTTTTATCATCATCATCATTATTATTATCATTATCATTGTTATTATTGTTACTATTATTATTATTATCATCATCATCATTATCAACAGTATTTATTACATGTATCATTTTTTGTCACGGTTATATAGCTGAATTATTTCACTGTATATAACCGTAAATCTATACAGTATTTGGAGCTAATTGCTTTTCAGACACACCTAATGATCATATTTGTTGTCTTAGATTTTCAAACGTGCTTTCTAAAGCAGTTAAACATAGCTTCATGCAGAATTCAGTCACTTTCGTGGTTTCTTTTTTTCAAATGATAGAAAGTAGGCCTTCGATATTTTGTTAGAAACCACAGATGTTCTATTTGTTAACCTTTTTGTTATGAAGTAGTGCGTTTCATACGACTTTAAATACATGTACATGTTTTGAAACTATCATTGTGGAGTTCTGTCCTTAATTTTCTTTCCCTGTTTTGTAAGACGGTTACAATCAGTAAATTATTGTGAAAACAAGCGTCTTATGTTTACAGCATCCTTTGGGAAATAGCTTTTTTTAGGCACTGCTCTCACTCTTTTGAGATGCATTAATGTTTTTTTAATCATGATTTTTCTCTGGGGATAACATTCAAGTGACAGATTTGTGTTGTTAAAGGTTGTAGAGGATTTTTTTGTTGTTGAACATTCATGATGAACCGTAGATTTCTTTACATCTTCTTTTTTTCCCGCCAAAATGGAAATTCATTTTTTATTCACAGTGAATGAACAAAAGACTAGAATAGACGGTGATAATATAAGGCATTTAGAAAAAGTAATCAAGTTGTGATTAAGGTATGAAGATGTGACCGTATACATTACATTTGTCGAAACAATACTGTAATTGTCTACAAAACTGTGTTTAGAAATGCATAACGTAAACAAAACAGAAGACATACATGTATATATTATTTACATGGTGAAATAATAATCAAGATGATTTTCCCAATAAATTATCAAAAAAATTAAAGAAGAAATGATGATTACTGATATTGAACGATGTAATCCCGTAACTAAACTAGGCACTGATATTTATATATATGTATTACTAAAGTCTATTCGTACTGAAAACACTTTACTGTTTGAAAGACGAATCATTCCTTTAAAGCTCCCTTCTTTCTACTGTCCGTTTATGGCAATACATTGCTGGTACACGCGGGAATACATTGTTCAATTTACGCTGAAACTTGTTCTATGATGAGAGGGGCAGAAAGACTTGAGCGCGGCGTCTCCTCTAAGTGGCAGGTCCCCCCCCCCTTTTTCATCCTCCCAGCAGGAGAAATATTAATTGTTGATAATATTCCGCTATGTGCCAACAGTTTAGCATAATAGTTCTTAATAATGAAACATACCGGTGATATCCGTATTTTGAGCATAGCGGCTTAATTTTGTTGGTGTACATTATGTAGAGGATGAGGAACTTATACATTATGTTGGATTTCATTTTACATTTTGGATATTTTTTTATCAAATCATCATTGCCTAATTTCCAATAATCATGAGACATTTTAAAACAAACACCTAATTTATACATGATGTCCAGGTCTTCTGTGCAGTCGTTAAGGTGCAGTGGTTAGTGCAATGGCATTGGGACCGGAAGGTCAAGGGTTCGAGGCCCCGTCAGTGTCCAGATGCCCTTTGCTAAGGCCTCACTCATTAACGGCCTCGTCCATGCCCCATGAATACCGATCTCGTTGGTCGCAAATACTCTAATCAATTCGTTTTTTTTTACATGATTTCATGTAATTGATATGTAATGAAAAAAAAAAAAATCCAAATTGTGTTTAGGACCTAATATTCACCCTTGTACCTCGAAACATTTTAAAGTATGATTTACCGGAAATATTACCATTATTAATTATCATTCTGAAATAAAACAGGAAAATGAATAGTTAAAGGGCAAAATAAATATTGTTTTGGTTGTACGATTCGACATTTGGAAATTAGAAATACATACTGTAGGCTTACGTTTGCACCATGTGAAAGAGGAGGAAGATTCTTTCTTGAGCTTATAGTTTTAAAGATAACTATAGCGCCGGTTGGAGAGGATGTGTAGTAGGAGGGGCTCGAAGTTTAGAATAGGTTGACTATCCGTTATCAGGAGTGAAATACATGTTCGATTGATTATAATTTCATCATCAGGTCGTATCTAACCGTTAATCAAAATGTATAAAATTGAGCACACCTGGGCCAAGATTGGTAGCAAATTCACATTCACTAAATGCTTGAAATTCACCCTTTAACATTATACCGACTGGTTTCGCCTCTTTATAAGCTGAATTCGATCTTGATTGATCCGCAAATAGCATCTCGTCTCCAAGGCCGAACCAGGGATGCCATCCTCCCTAACGACCGGGGTGATGAGACTGGGAAGAAACTCACAAAGGAAGACCTAACGAGCTATGGGAAGGGAGCTGCTTAAAAAGTAATTGCTCACATGGAGAACTACTCTTACGCCGAAACCGGAATATGAGTCAATATTTTCTAATAGTCCGTTAAGCTGTGATGAGTATTACATCTTCCAGCCTATTAGGATTTCGGGGGTGGGGGGACATACACGGCTTGTGAAAGTAAGAGCTTCGTTTTCATCTAAATGTCGTATTAATTTGAGTAGGGTTGAACGAACTTGGACTTCGTCTTAATGAAATGTCCATTCTTGATTAAGTGCAACAATAGCGTATTTTGATATGGTTACCTGTCTTTTCGATGAACGATAATAATGTTACTATCCCTGTGATCCCATTCTCTGTCTCTCACTATCTCTCATCTCTGTTTCTCCCATTCTCTCTCTCACTCCCCACCCACCTCTCTCTCTCTCATTCTCTCTCACGCTCTCTGCCTATTTCCCCCTTGATCTCTCTCTCTTGACTAGTTTCAGAAAAGGGTCCCCTAGCGCCTTCGTCTGCCCAAGTAGCCCCCCCCCATCCTTTTTCACAAATTCGTGGATACGCCACTGGAAATTCTCCAATGAAATTGTTTGTTACAATACCAGTATCCTGACCCCAAAATCCGCCCTCTCCCATATACCCCATATCTAGTCTCTCTTGACTAGTTTCAGAAAAGGGTCCCTTAGCGTCTTCGTCTGCCCAAGTAACCCCCCCCCCCCCTTCTTCACAAATTTGTGGATACGCCACTGGAACTTCTCCAACAAAACGGTTTTGTTACAATACCAGTATCCTGACCCCCAAATCCACCCTCTCCCCTACCCCATGTCCATCCCATCAATAAAGCATCACCGTGATACCCCTCCTGAACCTGACCGTGCGTGTATTAAGTGAGTCCCTCGTAATTTGAATGCTTGTGCTTGGAGCAATTATGAAAGTCACTTTCGATATCCTTAGCAATTACGTTCAAAGTTGAAGCACACTCAACGCCTACATTGAAACAGGTAGGAGCGCGTTATTTTGTTATTAAGTGGTCTGGACCAAAGAGGCCCACTGGCAGACAATGATACATCTTCGAGCTTGTTCATTTTATGTTATTTATGTTTCTGGCATTTATGTTTGGTTAAGCTTTAAGCCCGCGTGATGGTTTATTCTTGTTGGCGTCGTGGTGAGGAGATTTTAGAGTATTTCCTTTGAGGATTTTGACGTTGTGTGGGGGTATATAGTAGTTTTGAAAGGTTATATGATTTGCGGTTAACTCCGTGATAATTGTGTGAAATGCCAGCATATATAAGAGGTTTGAAGAAAAAAAAGTTACTTAAAAGATGATTGGTACTACAAAATCGGGGAATACCGTTGAAAAGAGCAATAACGAAAGCTTTTCGACTTGCACTCATCAGTTTGTGTGTGTGTGTGTGGGGGGGGGGGGTCTAATGTATTGACGATCAGGTAAGGCAAAGCGAGCAATATGTATACATTAATTAAGGTGATTCAATATGCCTTGATAAAATAATATATTTAACGATGAAAATCATTTGCCCACAAGATTTAATGGCGCAATTCCTTCGACCTATAATCAATGAAAATAGTGATTTCTATGAACGTTTCAAGGCTAACACTACCTCCTCCATGAATATATCTAGCATCTCTTTTCTGAGCACCATTACTATCATCATCAT
>JAVYIG010000877.1:170000-225000 GCA_035222895.1 Strongylocentrotus droebachiensis | reverse complement strand
AATGATTATGACTTAAAATTCGTCTCGCTTCAGTTTCCTAATGGACCGTGTTCAGACGTAGTGATTTTTTTTAAATCTCCCTCTCTCTCTCTCTCTCTCTCTCTAGTTTGTATTTCTCTTTCGTCTTTATGCATGTCTCTTTCATGTATTTGTATCTCTTTCGTGTTTTTTCTCTCCCTTCTCTCCTTTCTTCTTTCACTCTGTCTTTTTTTTAATCAAACCCCATTCTTTTCACCTTTCTCTTTTTCCCACCCTCTCGACCCACTTACTTTATTTCCTATTTCTCCATCTTCCATCCTCCCTCCGAAATTCCCACTACATCACTTCTCCTTTCTCTCATTTTCTCGTTCTGTCTCTCCCCGTCATTTTTTTTGGGGGTTGGCCTAATATTCGACTAGCTGAATAACACCGGTTTCGATTTGATATGAAATGTACATTTAAGTTTAATTTAACTGTAACCCCTTTTAACCAAATCAAGCACTCTTTTGTAAAATCATTTTGACTTTGAACCAAAGAAGAAAACTATGTGTGCTGTCCATACGCTTTCTTGTACCCCGACTAAGACGGGTTCCTTCTAGTGACTTTTAGAACAAAACACTGTATGGACAAGACTTCATTCCGTAACGGCTCATAGATTCTGATCTATGACTATTGTCAAAATGTCATATATCACGGATCATGTTGTGAAATCCATTTCCGTTACTTCCCATCCATGGGGCACATATTCATTTGAGGTTTGTGTTGCAAGTTGGATTCAAAGAACATGTGTATTTCTATTTCCGATACAATTTCTGACGGCGTGAGCAACGTCGTTTGCAATTTAAGGTTACATATTTCACTCATTTAGTCAAGTAAGAAGTGAGTCTTACACTAGTATGTATTGTTTACTGATGAACTTAAATAATTGTTCGGCAATGAAGTAGCAGAAAAGGCTTTTGTCTTTGTCTGTTGGTTTTATAGTACATAGTAGGCCCACAACCGCTATGAACAACTAAGAATTTAGTCTGAAAGTGATTTGTAGTATTGGCGATAGGTTTTGCTATCATTAAATAATTAGGAAAATACTATTTATCAGGAATAAGTAATTAACATTTATTATTGTATCATCTTTTCTACGTGTTCTAGATTAATCAACTTACCGTCAACTATGAACGATTTGCATATTAAACTTTGTTTTGTTATTTATAGATATTTTGAGTTTAGATCAAAATATTTTCACTATTTATCTCATAATTACTGTAAAACTCTGTTATTTAACAAACATTTAAAGTAAAATATAAAATCATTTTTAGACAATCTATGATACTACAAGAGAGAAAGTAACCAACATAGTGAACTTGGTCTTTAAAAGAAATACTCATCCGCCATTTGACTGCCATTGTGCATTTTTTAATATTTTCTGTGTGGGTGTGGGTGTGGTAGTGTGCGTGTGCGTGTGTGTGTATGGGTGTGTGTTTTTCTTCCTCTCTTTTTATGTTAAGGTGTCGTGGTATAGTGGTTAATTCACTTGACCCTCAGTCTAAGGGATAAGGGTTCGAAATTGATATATTTAATTTTGTAATTTTTCATGTTTTTATCTGTGAACTATATCGCAATTCAGCGTATCAGGACAATTACCCCCTGGGCAATCACCCCCCGGAAAATTACCCCCCGGAAAACTACCCCCGTAGGACAATTACCCCCCGGAAAATTACCCCCCGGAGAATTACCCCCCAAGGACAATTACCCCCCAAGGACAATTACCCCCCGGAAAATTACCCCCCGGAGAATTACCACCCGGGGACAATTACCCCCCGAGGACAACTACCCCCGAGGACAATTACCCCCCGAGGACAACTACCCCCGAGGACAATTACCCCCCGAGGACAATTACCCCCCAAGGACAACTACCCCCCGAGGACAACTACCCCCGAGGACAATTACCCCCCATGGACACTACTGGGCATGGTGGCTCAGTGGTTAGAGCGCCCGCCTCATGAACGGGAGGTCGTGGGTTCGAACCCCGGCCGAGTCATAACAAAGACTTATAACAATGGGACCTTCTGCCTTCTAGCTAGGCGCTCAGCATATTATATTAGAGAAGGGTAGTAATAACAGTATGTTTTGCAGGGCCCGCTGGAAGAGCAGTTTCATAACTGAAGTGGCTACCCCGGGTAAATAAAACGTTATTATTATTATTATTATTATTATTACCCTCGAGGACAACTATCCCCCAGGAAAACTACCCCCGAGGAAAATTACCCCCGAGGACAACTACCCCTCCCCCCATCGAGGACAACTCCCCCCCCCCCCCGAGGATAATAACCCCCGGAGGACAACTACCCCCAATGACAATCACCCCCGAGGAATTTATAACACTGTGACGTATAACGCAAGCTTCTCTCCAAATTGCTATTTACAGAAAATTGCATAAATCTTCATTTTCTTTGTTATTTATGAGGTTCATTTCAGTCTTTTCAAATTATTCAATTCGATATGGGGGGGGGGGGGGGTGGGTGGAGATTGCCCAATTCCCCTGTAGTTTTGCTACCGAGTAAAGAACAGGAATTACATTTCTTAGAAATTGAACAATATATTGCGCGCAGATGAGTACACATTACAGCCTCTCTCATCATCAATGGCACAACAAAGAAATTAGAATGTAAGATTTCCTTTATGCATCCTCTGTAACTTTTTTAATCAGCTCATCGTGTATTTGTCTTTGTATGTATACTGGGCCCTCATCCATGCCATGATCCATAATTAAGGTTTTCTTAACGTTATCTATTTATTTCTGTCATGCTGAAGTATAATATGTTTTCGTGTACTTTAAATTATTTTGAAATAGAAATTGCCTTCAAGTTATATGTACGGTGCCATGTCAAAATAAAATAAATATCCGCTCTCTGGTAATTCATCTCATTTGATTTTGTAACTCCAGTACAGCGTTTTTCGACCGGGGTGCCGCAAGAGAATGATTTGGAAAACGTTGATTTTGTAAAAAATAATCAAATACCAGAAACGGTTAAAATATTTAATTAAATGAGAAAATAAAATTTTGAAGATACTAAAGTGTCTTCCTTCCTCGCTCGCTGACAATATTTTGACAGCAAGGCAAATAAGGGCAACGAGAGGCCCGAATATCCTCATATTCGTGTATAAAGGTCATGACCGAATATATCACTTTTGATGTACATTCGGCGGCAAGGTGCCCGCATACAGTACTTTAAATAGTTTCTAGTGTGTGGATTACAAACTAATTTGTTACCAGTTTGAAAATGTCTTCTCCTTTTTATTCTTAAATGTGCCCATACGTGTTTGTATAGCACTTGACGAGAGCCACAGTCAAAATTAATAGTCTGTAAAGACTTTGGGATTTGGGAGAAAATTTTCATTTCTTAAGAGGGTACCGTGACTAACAAAAAGTTAAAATAACGCTGCTCTAGACAAATGTATTTCTATGCATTTTGAAAAGCGCTGGACAATTACCTAAAACTTACATTCTTCGTGCAAATTGGCAACCGCACTGGCGTTGCATAAATTATAATAAAAGGGAAATGTGTAGTAATGAGGAAGACAACGTGCTATAGTATTTGAAAGAATATGGGTTCATGCAGGGGATCTTATGGGCTCGTAGCCATCTCTCAATGTGTCAGATCATCTTTTGCTATTGAATCCTGATTGTCCAGGGGGGTAATTGTCCTCGGGGGTAATTGTCATCGGGAAGAATTGTCCTCGGGGGGTAATTATGATCGGGGGGGGGGGGGTAGTTGTCCTCGGGGGGTAATTGTCCTCGGGGGTAATTGTCCTAGGGGGTAATTGTCCTCGGGGGGTAATTGTCCTAGGGGGTAATTGTCCTCGGGGGGTAATTGTCCTAGAGGGTAATTGTCATCGGGGGGTAATTGTCCTAGGGGGTAATTGTCCTCCGGGGGGTAGTTGTCCTCGGGGGGGTAATTGTCCTCGGGGGGTAATTTTCCGGGGGGTAATTTTCCGGGGGGTAATTGTCCCTGGGGGGTAGTTGTCCTCGGGGGGTGATTCTCCGGGGGGTAATATTCCAGGGGGTAATTGTCCTTTGGGGGTAGTTTTCCGGGGGGTAATTTTCCGGGGGGTGATTGCCCAGGGGGTAATTGTCCTAGAACCCAATTCAGACATCAACGGCTGCGAAGATATATTTTAATAAACCTTGAATTGAATTGACAAAACTTTAATCCACATTTTCTGCACTCCACAATTTGGTAAACTGGTACCTGGAAATTGCTAGGGAAATAACAATTGCAAGGCTCGCATGGATAACAGTATGTATACTGATGTGACTACCCTGGGTTACTAAGACCAAATTATTATTATTATTTTCCCAACATTTTGAGCTTGTTTGTTTCCCTTTGTCTCTTTCGTTTTCCCTTTCCCTTCTCTAATCATGCAATACATTTTATTTACCATCTCTATTCTGTCCCATCTCTCTCATTTCCCCCTTCTATCCCCTCTCCTTTCTCTCTCTCTCTCTCTCTCTCTCTCTCTTTTCTCTTTCATGCTTCACCTTGGTTTCTTAGATTAATTTGGCGCCCTTCTTATTTATTTTGATCGCATATGTGTAATGTTTATTTTATTCATTCGTGTGAATAAATAAACTGAAGCAAAATAAGTAAAGTGACACGATATTGTGTTTATTTTTAAATGGAATATCTATAAATATTAACCTGGGCAGCATATTTGTCACCATTTTAACCAGTCGCTAAATTTTATAATCAGTTTAGTCTGGTATTTGTATTTCATCTTCAGATTACCAACTTTATCATTTTCTTAGATTTTTACAAAGCTTGTTATACATTATGTGCACTATTTCAATAGCGTGATACCATTACATGAAGTGGATCCGATAACGCGCGCTTTCCCGCACAAGACGAAACAACTCTCTGGTATTTGGCGCCAAAAGATAGCCAATAACACCCAGAGTACCGTAGCAAAGCCTGGCACGCTGAAAGCCAAATAGCTGCGCGATGAAAGCCAAGGTATTACCAGTGTTTAAAATATGTTCCCTCGACACACTCTCTCCTTCCCCATAAAACAGACTTCCAACAATCATCATGTATCCTCCCCTTTACTACACTCCTCCCCTCCCCCAACCCCCTTTTGTCTCTTTCTCTCTCTGTCTCTCCCTCTCTCTAACATCCACCCACACACACACACATATACACACGCGCGCGCCCGCGCACACATACCCACTCTCTCAACTCGCTATCATTCTGTTCTTCGAACGCCTATCTTCATATTTTCTAATATATATATATATATATATATATATATAGACACACACACACATAAACACACGCACACATACAAACACACGCACACATAATATATACACATAAAGAGTACCCTTGCATCTCTCTCTCTCTCTCTCTCTCTCTCTCTCACGCTCGCTCCATGCAAGCTCATGTAGTCTCAAACAATGTTTTTTGATCCTGTAACATTTCAAAATTAATATTTCGTGTGCGGTTCTGCCGGTATCATATTTTTGTTTTAGAATATTATATAGAGATCTGCCCATTTGTCTGCCTTCTCTCTCTTTTCCTCTTTCTGTCTATTTTTATTATCCATCTCGATTTGTTCACTAACAATATTTTCATGTTCCTTATAAGGCTCATTTTCTTTTCAACTCTCCAAAGTCCGATCTTTTGTCATTAAAGGGATCGTTTAACAATGTTAAATATGAGATGCACGGCCTTACGTGTTATCAGTGTTTGTGATATGGTGTTATATTGAAGCCCTGAAAAAATTGCACTTCAAAATGATCAAAAAGTGCCTCAAAAATTAAAACCTTCGAGTGACCGGTTTTACCATACTCGTTTCCAGGGGCGGCGATCCCGGGGGGGGGGGGGGGCGGGGGGGGGGGGACACGTCCCCCCCCCCCTCAATTTTTTTTTAGGGGGGGATCGTCCCCTCCGGAAAATCTGAAAAAGTGCAAAAGAAATTGTATAGCATATACTGAATAATGACTGCAACACACTTTTAGTCTCCGGAGGGACCAAGAGTGCAGCGTTTAGTCTAATAAAATTGCAAAAAAATTCTCGCTCGGTCGCTACGCTCCCTCGCATAACATCCTTTAAAAAAAAAAAATCGCATTTCGTCCCCCCCGGTCATGAACAGAAATCGCCGCCCCTGCTCGTTTCCCCCAATAGACTGTAGTGTTATGAAAACCGTTTGGCAAACGTAAAATTTGATTTCGATTTTCAATCATAAATATCTTGATAATCAGACAGGCGATCGGCTTGTAAACGTCATGGAGTTCCTGCCTGACCTAAAGGTTTATAATTATCGGCATTGCAGCATTAGCTAAATCAAGGATTAAACAAAAAAGGATCTAAGACAAGGTTACCGGATCCCTTTAACAAATCCCCCCCCCCCCCCCCTCTCCTTTAGCCAACGCTCTGTTCTTTTTGCTTTATATTTAGAACATGTAGACGGTGTAATTCTTTTGTACTTTATCCATGCACATTTCCATACCATTTGGTTGTTGGTATACCTCGTGACAAGAATGGCGTGAGGAAAACAGATCCAATTCCATCGTAAGTGGTGTGACGTCATAATCTTAACATTCGCATTTCCCGCTCTTTGAATAGTTACTGCATGCCTTTTAATATCAGGCCTAGAATATTATTAGTCAATGGTTGACAAGCGATTTCCAATCAGAAATTCATGATAACATATAACTTTGTTTCATGATTATCAGAATAAAGAGGTCTAGCTTCTTTTTTTCATAATTTTGCAACCTAAATTGGTTTCGAGAAATCGCCTGATGTATCATGTCCCGTCACGTGGTTGACAACCATTGATGATATGAAAAATTAAGCTGTTTTGGTCATCAATCATTCGATGAAAAAATAGATTATTTGGAGTGAAATCAAAGATTTTGACTAACAAAAACAATTTCTTTCTTTTTTCTTCAAATTTCATTTTATCTAGCATTTACTTATTAGCTAACATATTCTGGGCCCGTAACACAAAGGTTTGCAATCAATTACAAAGGACAATGGCCAATCAAGATCATCATTACGGGGACGCACTGCATGATCATGTCCGTAAGGCCTGACATTGATTTAAAGGGACTTGGTAACATTGTTCAACTGAGAGAAAATGGTGCTAAGGTAGTGACTTCAATGTTAGATGTACAGATAATCTGGAAGTTTGAGTGAAAACAGACCAATATTAGGAAAACTGATCTGATCGATTCCTTAATTCTCCCAACTATATTATTACAATTCAATTACATTTTAGGTGGATGTAAATCGTCACAAAGCAATGAATAAAATTGTCTCTATATATAGCAGTCCAGACATTTCAGTGTTGAAAGATGTTTAAAAGCATGTCTTATGTCTTATTTTTATGGAAAAACGGTTGGGAAAATTCAAAAATGGTTGGGAGAGGTTACTGTTAGACGGTGTCACACAGTGACGCCTGCAAAGAAAACCATAAATATCTATGTAGTTTCAGAATTTTTTCCAGATTTTTTGCATGTTAGAGGGTTAGTATATTAGAAGGAATATAATAAGTAACTTTTATACGAAAATTACGCAGTTTTTTCATCAACCTTCAACAATGTTACCGAATCACTTTAAAAGGAGGAACAGACAAAATCTGTCAAGTAAAAAAATTTCCGATTATTATTATTCTCGCACCATCGAACCGACTCCAAACCGACTTCAACCGATCATTTTATTTTATTTTTGGGGTTCGGTTTGGTATCGGCCTCGTCAATGTGACTATGGTCTGAGTTCCGTTTCGTCTGTCTGCATTCTTCTCTCATGGCATTGTCTTAACACGGGTAAATGTTTACTGCTCTATGTCACTTTACACGTGTGCACGTGTGACTTGGCAGCGGATTGCGCGGGTTTGGAAACTGAAGTCGCGGGATAAAAAGAAGCTTCATGCGCGCTGACTGATGGCCAGGTATGGTATCTTTAAGAATCTGATCGCGGCTTTGATTGCCTGTATTTATCGCCCCTTCGGGAAAGCATACACGGGGGACGAGCACATTAAAACCCGAGATGGAATACCGCCAACAGAAAATGTCTGCATCACACGATGCCGGAGTATTTGGTCGGATTTTATGGGATTCATTCCAGGATTTGCAGTCGAAGGGAATAAATAGCCAAAGATATTTGACTCAGGTCGTACATGAACGATACTATTCTTTCCTTTCTAAGTTTTTTTTACAGAGAAATACCATCATTTCACAAAAGAAGTAACAAGGCGACAATTATTATTTTGTACTATGTCGTAATATGTATTCATAACATGTATTCTTCACTTCTATACTAGTGTTCGAAAACGATTGCAGAATCAAGTGGATACTACCAACTGATGTGCGAAATATATTTGTAAGCAGAATTTAAGTAAAAATTCAGGGCCTTCTTGTAAAACAGTACGTAGCCCATGACGGGACCACCCTTGCTACTTTATAGTAACTCTCTTTCTTTTATTCACACATAGAAATATCTACCTTTTACCGGGGGGGGGGGGGAATCATTATTTTGTACTTATATTATGTCGTTAGACAAACCATTTTCACAAAATGCATGTGCTGTAATAACTTCAGATGAAAATATACGGTACATCTAACTACTTTAAAGCGACTGATATATATAATTCAGATAATCTTTAAAGGTATATGTAATTTTGCAGCCAACATCAAATTCTGTAGAACCTTGCAGGAATTATGAATCTGTTACGTATCTGTGAAATTTAAACGTTAACAGTGTACACGTATGCCTATAGAGTACCGAAGCTGTGACGTCATAAAAATCTATTTTTAGAATTTCTCAATTTTTTCTTCATTTTCCGAAAGAGCATAAAAAATAATGTTCAAATGTCGAAAAACAATGTATAATGTTAAGTATTGGCTGAGATATAACCATCTGAACAAATATATTCCCCATAGGAACTCGGTGTTATATGCTCTGGCTCCTAACCATTAGGAGCCAGAGCATATAACACTGAGTTCCCATAGGACATATATTTATTCAGATGGTTATATCTCAGCCAATACTTAACATATTCAATTGGTTTTCGACATTTGGACATTATTTTTGATGTTCTTTCGGAAAATGAAGAAAAAATTGAGAAATTCTAAAAAAAGATTTTTGATGACGTCACACTTCACCACTCTATTCAAACTATGCAGGGAACCCGTTTATTTTCTAGACTTCACTTTCAGACACTATTGAATGATAGACTGCCTTCCTTTTTTCTTTGGTAATAACATACATAAATGAGCTGTAAATGGTACATTAGCATTTGTCGACATCAATAACCCACTTCTTGTAATTACCAAAATTAAACCGATTGGATATTTGCGCAGCACAAAACGTACGACCATTCGGTACAAGGGTCTGAAATCAGACTATTTAATTAAACGAACGCGCTCGCTAAATTATATTCGACAACTAACGGTTCTAAACTAGTATTAGGTCTTTCTTTCAAATGCCGTTGGAATTTAACCTTTTCATTTTTTGGGACTGCAAATGGGACATAGTACCTTTAAGGATGGCTGTAGCGGTCTTTCTTTTTAAGAACTGGATCGTAATACAGCAATGAAATGTAATTTTTACCGGTATGTGTATACATTTTGCTCAGCTGTTCTGAAAGTGATTTTATTATTTTTAACACGGTCATCATGCTCCGTTGTTAAAGCTTTTCTTGAGCTATGGTATGGGCATCGTGATGTCGAGAGAACATGGCTATAATTCATTCTGGAGTGTTTATCCTGCAGTAGTTAATGTTTGGACAGTTAATGAACAAACAACCTTTTTTTTTAAATTGCTGGAAATCATCTTTGATAAAGAAAATGGCGATGCCCATGTCTTGCTTAAAAACTGTACTTTATTCTTGCTTTATGCCTTTCTCATACACTTTGGTGGGGAATCTTGTAGATTGGTGAGCAAGAATGCAATAAATCTCTCAGAACAACCAAAGTTATTCTGTGGGGTTAGTTTTACTTTAAGCGAATTGT
Organism: Strongylocentrotus droebachiensis; assembly: GCA_035222895.1. Lineage (NCBI taxonomy): Eukaryota > Metazoa > Echinodermata > Echinoidea > Camarodonta > Strongylocentrotidae > Strongylocentrotus > Strongylocentrotus droebachiensis. The sequence goes on along the minus strand of JAVYIG010000877.1, from coordinate 215,012 downwards.
GAATCGCTTTGTAACTGCAAGCAAAAGGCCCATACCAAGTATTTTGTGGAGTAGATTTAAATATCCTTTCAAAAAAAAAATTAATAAATAGTTGAATGCTGTACAAGTTTTTCCCATTCGCTCAACGTATGGTAACCATTATTGTAAATTAGAATAGTGTTCATTTGGCAACCCCACCTATAAATTATAAAACCATGGTCAACTTTCCCATGCACGGCGTAGACATGATGAGGCGGTAACTCGTCAATAAATAGAGACACAGCTATACGCGGCTCTCTTACATTTGCCTTGCATTCGGAATAATTAGATATAAAACGGAAACATGTTGTAAACGATAGCTAACGGTGAGGACCACTTCAAATGAAAACGATACACCCATTCAAACAAGAGTATCGATAATCCTGGCGGGAAGTGTAGCACGCCCTCAAGGGGCAGAAAGACCATTTTAGGTTTTGAATTGGATATTATGCCGGTTGTATGCCGAGAATAAGGGCACTGTTTTAGAAAATTACTTCTGTTACATGATTATAAATACATGTTAAATATTTCCACACTGTCACAGTACGATTACTACAAAATTATGATTACATCACAGTGCAATTTCAATAATTCTGCAATTAGGTAAATCCTTGCTTCCTTTCACAAAATATTTATCAATGCGGTGGTCCATTTTCCCTTGAACTCTATTTTTTTTTCCAAGGATGATTTATTTCTTTACATTTTTCTTCTTTCTTCCATGTAATCCCATAATCATTGAAAGACATCAGGACCCTGATCTTCCCTTTTAATGTTTTATATCTATATTATTCTTGGAAACAAAGACTTGGGGGAGGGGGAACCTTTTTGTCTAACTCATCGTCTTAGATTGTGATATACGAAGTTTCAAATCAGCTTGAATAGCCAGCTGTCCAGCTCCAATTGATGTTATTCCATAATAATTATCATCTGTCATCAAAATATCTTCCATTAATTTAAGCACCAACTTTTCCATTGACTGTATCTATAGTCAACTTGGATGCGTTACCAGCTCCACGTACATGGCTTCCATTGGCGATGGGCACTCTGCTAAACGTGTAATTGTTTCCACGGCCTTCCATCACCTCTCCACATGTCATACATCTCCCCCACCCCTAGGGTAAGGTACATACCGAGTAGCTGTCGCGGCAGAAGCAGACGATTAATTAAGCGCGGGAAACTATCAGACGGAGAGTATTGCGAGAGGCGAGAATTATCGTCTGCGTGTGAAAGGAGGCGCTTGATTGACTAAGAACCATGGAGCTCAGCTTATAAACATGGACAGGAAGCAAAGATCGCATGTGTGGCAGACATTGAAGTCCGTTTGTAGCATTGCAATGTGTTTATATTTAAGGGAGAAATCATAGATTTGGGAATTTAAAGCTGAAATGGTATACCCCTCATGTTATTACCCTAGTTGTGTATGAACATTTTTTGAGTAATTTGTTAGTAATCACCGACCGCCATTGTGTTTGCCCAGTGATAATTTTAGGTCTTCCATAGTAAACTGTTATGGATGACAGTGTAATAGTGATATATCTCGATGCAGTTAAGCGGCATTTTCAAGATCTATAGCCATAAAAGGAAATATGCGAAAATCATCCAATGTCGATGGAAAATGCAAACAAAGCCAACACCAACAACAACGATAGGATTCGCTGTTAATTGTACTCCTTCCTTTAATTTGTTTCGTTACCTGTTTTGTGTTTAATTATTTCTTTAGCTTGTTCCCAATTTTAATTCATATATGGGACGAAAAGGAATTGAAGAAACCGACCAATAACACGACAGCAACTACTTTCTCAAACGCTAATTAAGGCAATTTATATAGCTCTGTGTGTCACCTATTGAAAATGCGAACATGACAATGATTTAATTAGTACGTAATCTGAACATGATTTTTATGGGAAATACAAAAGGCTATAAAAAATTCCCTTGAGTTGATTTTTTCGAAAATAGTTTCTTTGTGATCAATGTTTATTTGAGAAAAGAAATAAGAGTGTCTTTTTCTCAGCGTACACGGGAGGAAAAAAAAACTCGATGACCTCCTCATATTAGTAAGCTATAACTGCCAGACATTTCAAAGCGTCCATATTGGATACCTCTATCAGTCCTAATCTGCCGTCCATCCATCTGATTATGTATATCTGTGGTAACGATCATTACATATGCGTACTAAGCACGCAGTATGAGTTCACGCTGGCATATACACGATTTTGACCCAACATCGGATCTAGGGGTATAGAAGAAATCAATAAATTCCCATGGCCCCTCAATCCATGGGCGTAGTAGGCCAACAAAATGTATGGGGGTGAGGAGGGGGAGGGGGACGCATTCCTCCTTTAATTAGCCATCTCCAGTGTGTGCGCGCCAATTAGAAGTGGCGAGAGAGGTCCAAACCTGTCATCATTAATTGTTATCTCTCCGTGTGATCCATGACGGTATAATATTATTATGATGATAATAATAATAATAATCATAATAAGAAAATGTAATTACCTGGAGTCTAACGAAGATGTGAAGTTACTGTTGGATACCATATTTATTGTTGATATAGATTATCCAATGAGATAAATTATGTCAAATTTCTACCTATAATGAAACCAAACTTGTCATCTTTATCTGTATAATAATAATAGTAATACAAATAATAATAATGATGAAAATAATGATAATAAGAAAGATGATAATAATAATATGAACATGTAACTACCTGCTGTCTAACGTAGATGTTAAGTTACTATTGGATAACAATATTATATATTGTTGATAAATTCTCTAATGAGATATGTCCAGTTTCTACCTGGAATGAAATTGTGATACAGAGAAATAAAAAATGTGGTAGCATTAGGTCACAAATTAATGAGACATTTTTATAAGTGATGATGATGTTTATCTGATGTAGATGTTAAGTGATTTTACATCCAAACTCTTATGCTTAGAAAAAACACTGTCCGATAAGTAAAGGGGGGATTTGGTAACAGAATCTTCCTCTCTTTTTTTTGCAATTGATAATAATAATAATGATTTCGATGCTCACAGCATTCAAGGAATTCCTTCCAACTGGGACCTACATGTATTTAACACCTGGGTGGAGAGTGGCAAATGTAGATAAATATCTTGCCAACGGAAATAAGTGCCGCGGTGGGACTCGAATCGCGAACCATTGTGATCCACAGTCCGGCGAGGTATCTACTAGACCACAACACTACTGTGAAGATAATTCGGAAAACCTTTAAATTCTGTTAAAACTGAAAGTAACGGTAGTTCATAGGATCGTATGTATATTGTTGTTATGCAATGACATAGACCTAGATCCTTTCAAATTAGTCCTTAGGAATGATATCTGTTATTTGTGAATTCATAGTGTGCAGTTATATACCTTCCATTTTCATTATTTTTTCTCATTCAACCTGATTACAGTATTTATGACGTAATCCATGATCATATTCATATCTTTTTGTTTTTCGAAATGTATCATTTCTCCAAACAGAATTAGTACAAACCAAACGAAAGTTATTACAAATTACATCATTCAAAAGTTAAATCATTTACAAGTCAAATCTAAATTCTTACAATTTATGTTTCATCCAAAACTATATATGCAAACACAATATTCAAAATATCCATACTTGTAAACATGCAGGGCTTTCTTGTAAAGTAGTAGTCTCTTTAATTAAAAAAAAAAAACTCTTAAACAAAACATAGCACTTCCCCTGAAAATAGAGGATTACCCCCCCCCCCTCCCCCCCCCCCCCCCCCAAAAAAAAAAACACACACACACACAAACAACATATCACACAAACAAACGCACACACATACATATCAATAATCAGATTCGATTGCAACGATAATACCGATACATCCGTCATGGCCATGAACTGCCGATAAAAAACTCCGACACCGTAAATAACTTCGCGAAATGAAGAAGAAAAACACGAATCCCCGGCTATCATTTATTATTTATCTATCCTACAGGGATAGCGGCAATATCAATATCCAAGTATTTTCTCAAATTTTATTTGACCCGGCTTCTGTTTTTCATGTGGAATCGTTGCATCGAAAAGTCGCCTTGCAGTCTGGTGGTTTTATTTTCCCGCCTTTAGCCACAGCGCTGGTGTCTCTTGAGCGCATCTAGACTGATTTATGTACGTGGGTAGCACTGGCGGGCGCGAACGTTAAATTGTACACGCGTCGTGCGCGGGGAAACAAGCGATGTGTGCGGAATGCTTTTGCAAACCGACACATATCAAATTTAACATGACGAATGGGAGGTATAACATTTTAATCAAAAATTGAAAGACTTCCCACGTTTTAATGACTTACTCTTCGGGAAATTCTTCTTTGTTTCCTTCTATATTTTTCACACTTCGAAGGCGGAAGATCATGTGAATTGTAAGCACGTATATTTGTGAAACACATTGTCATACAATATGGTCTATCAGGTATTAAATGGACATTAATTATTCAAACGCCATTCCTTAACTTCAACTAATCAGGATAATTGCTAAGGGAATATTGAAATGGGACGGGTGAGAAGAAAGTTCAATAGGTTTTCTAAATGATATCCTGACTTACAAGGTAAAAGAAAGAAGGAGAACTTTATAGCCTTAGGCCGCCTGAGGCCTACAAGTTGATTTATATACGGGCATGTAACCTTTTCTTTCAAGCTTTTTGAAAGTATATTTTAGTATATTTTAAAACGCTTAAATCGTATTTAGAGCCGTTTAAATCATAAGCTATTAACCGCTCCTAAGTTAACAGTCTACACATTCAACCAATTTCCATGCGGCAATTGAATGAAAAGGGGTGTTTTATCAGTGTATGTGTTTAACGTTGAGTCCTGGGCAGAAGTAAAACATAATTTGTGAGCGTTATCATTGTTATTATACAAATGTGGAAGAACATCAGAGTAAAAATGTCCCCTGAAATATCATGGATCTTCAAAAGCTTTCATATTCCAAATATGACAAGTAACATCCTAAAAAGTGAGGCCCGATTTTTATGCCACATGTTTGTGTAGTCCCATATACATCGTTCTGTGTACACTCAGATGCTTGTTACTTTACCAAGACTGGGCCAAATTTCTTATCATTTTCATGATTCCAGAACCTTGCAGTACACTCCAAAACTTATGCTAAAAGATCAACCTTTTCTGATCGTTTCCACACCGTTTCTTTCACAATGCAATCGCATGACCAGAACTCATCTTTATCTTTAAATAATCATTTCGAACAATCAATCACGAGAGATATAGAAAGAGAGAGAAGGAGAGAGAGAGAGAGAGAGAGAGAGAGAGAGAGAGAGAGGGGGTGGGGGGGGGGGGGAGAGAGAGAGGGGTGGAGAGAGAGAGAGAGAGAGAGAAAGAGAGGGGATATAGAAAGATATATACATACTAGTTTGTAGAGAGAGATAGAGAAAAGGGAGGATATCACTTTTATTCTGATGGAAGTATACTTAACAAGGCATGATTTGGGAGTGTTTTTAAAGAGACTTGCCAACAACAATCCTATCCAGTTTAAACGATTTACAATTTTGTAATCAATCGACGCACCCATCAGCGACTAGCCACGGTAAAATATAAAAGTCATAAAATCAGCTGCCAGAAAGTAATCTGTCAATCAATCAATCTATTTTTTACTCAATTTTGTTCAGGAAATTATCAGATATTGATGAATCGGCCATCGATAGATTAATAACAGGTAAGAAACACAGTCATACCTCCGTCACACCGCCAAATTGACTTCCCACGCACTTCAAGCCTTCCGATTGTTGGCATTCCGGGTAATGTTGTCATTTTGTTCGGTCTGGTGTCGTTCTCGTTGCGTATCCGGACACCTAACCGCTGGACATCCACCTCCCGGATAACCACCCCAAGTCAACTACCCCCTTAGGACAACTACCCCATAGAGCAACCACCCTCCAGGACGACTACGCTGGGATCAACTACCCCGGACAACTACCCCCAGACAATTCCCCCTAGGACAACTACCCCCTAGGACAAGTACCCCCGGACAACTACCCACCAGACAATTCCCCCTAGGACAACTATCCCTGGAAAATTCCCCCTGGGTTGGTTGTCCGGGGGTAGTTATCCTAGAGGATGGTTGTCGTAGGGGTAGTTGTCTGGGGGTAGTTGTCCTAGGGGGTAGTTGTCCTAGGGGTAGGTGATTGGTGATGGTTATCCAGGGGGTGGATGTCCAGGGGGTAGATGTCCAAGAGCCGTCTCGTTGAGCTGACTGGGGCATATACCTTAAATCGCAACGCCAAACCTTCTCGTTATACACCAACTCCAAAGCGACCGATTCTAGGCTGTTTGTCGTAAGTGTAAATTCTAGTTTTATCGGTGTGACAGGGACATCATACCTTAGTCACACTGCCAAACCGAAATGTGAGCGTAGTAAAGACACGGCTATTACGCACCAAGCGGCCCTCCCCACATACCCAAACCCGGCGCCCGTCACCCCCCCCCCCCCCCCCCCCCACTCCGTGAACGGAGGGATACCAAACTCTCCGGCTTGTAACAAAATAAAAGGGTCTACCTGTATTGACTTTACACACCGGACTTTTGCTGAAAAGGGGGGTCGCTGGGAACACGCACACTCAACAAACACCAGCCCCCTCCCGAAGCACCCGTCCCTCTATAAAACTCTACAGCAGCAAAGCTAGAATCGGCCTCAGAAAGGAGATGTACCCATGTACAAAAACAGACCTCGAAAAAAAAAGTTGAGTTATGGTCATGCGATTGCATTGTGAAAGAAACAGTGTGGAATCGATGAGAAAAGGTTGATCATCTAGCATAATGTAATGGTGTGTTCTTCAAGGTTCTGGAATCATCAAAATGATCAGAAATTCGGCCCAGTCTTGGTAAAGTTGCAAGCACTGTACACAGAAAGATGTACTTGGGACTACACGAACATGTGGCGTAACAATCCGTCCTTGCTTTTCAGAGAACACTTTTAATCTGATATTCTTCCAGAATTCTAGGAATCTCATGTTATACATGAGCAGAAAGAGCCAAAATAACAACAAATATGAATACATTTCTAACGCAGTACATTGTGTCATTTATGAATAAGAACTATACAATAAAAAATGTAATCATAACAGTCTCTAAATTGGAAAGGCGGTGTGCTATTTATCACCACTATTTTCAAGTAAATAGTGGCATCATTTTGTTGAACATATTTATTGTCATTCTCAGTGGTTTATTTCTCTTACAGTATTTTGTAACCATCTAAGAGTGAAAAGTTAAAATAATTGGCGTCAATTCGAGGAGGGAAAGGTGATTCAGATCTGAAAAATACTGTCTTAACTGGAGCTTGCTTAGCTATTAGTTTCAAACTCGGGATTTGGTATAAATAAACACGATTGTGCACCTCTGCTCGTTGTTTTTCCGCCGCCGTGCAGCTTTTTGTATGTACTTCAAAATGTTCATGTAAAAGCTCATGCCTAATGATTGTAATGATGGCGGACATTGGTTTACAGTGGCTTGACCGAGAGGCAATACATAAGCTGATGATTTGTGTGTAGAGGGAATGGTATTCCCTCTTAGCCTACCACATTCAAGAAAGATATGGAGTGGGAGAGAGAGAGAGAGAGAGAGAGAGAAAGAGAGAGTGAGAGAGGAAGAGAGAGAAAGAGAGAGAGAAAGAGAGAAAGAAAAAGATAGAGAGAGAGAGAGAGAGAGAGAGAAAGAGAAAAGGAGAGCAAGACGACAGAGGGAGAAAGAGAAGAAAAAAAAGAGGGGTGAGAGAGACAGAGAAGAGCGAGAGGGGGTGGGAGAGAAAGGGAACACAAAAAGAAGATGATAATTGTTTATAATGATTATTTGTAATACCAGATGAAAAATCATCTTTTTTCTTCTTCTTTGTTAGTATACTTTGATAGCTGATTGGAATTGCGATACCAACTGCAAAATATCATCAAACAATAACTATTCGCAGCATTATTGATGAAGTACCGTTCTGAACTGCTATAAGTGGTATGGCGCCACCTACCGCTTAACAACGCACATCTCATCTAACGCAGATTGTAAAGTTACTGTAGTAGACTGCTCTGTTGTGAATTGTGTTACTAATATATATCAGAAGAAGCTATAATCTATCTTAAAGGGGTCCGGTAACTTTGTCTCAGATTCTGAAACAAAATCCTGGATTTAGCTCATGCTGCAATGATAACTTTCACAAGCCGATCGCCTGTCTGATTATCGTTTTCCTAACGGTTTTCATAACACTACAGTCTATTGGGGAAAACGAGTATGGTAAAACCAGTCACTCAAAGATTTTTTACTTTTTTGAGGCACTTCTTGATCATTTTGAAGCGCGATTTATTTTAGGGCTTCAATATTACACCATGTCACAGACACTGATAACAAGCAGGGCCATGCATCTCAGATTTAACATTCTACTTAAACGATGCCTTTAAGGATTAAGGTAAAGATGACTTCTTGGCCCTGTTTCATTAAACTTGTTATCAGTAACAAGATACAATAATTGTTATAAGCTACTGAAATCCTTGCATTTGATTAGCTGTGAGCAAATTTAAATGTGACACTTGTTGTTGATAAAAAGGCTTTATGAAACTGGGGCCTGGTCATGCAGCTGCACGGTGAAAGGAGCTCTCTCTAAGCAAAAATTGTAAAAGGTTAATTATCTTGTAAATTAAAAAAAAGAGTCGACTTTGAGGCTTGCTAATCATCAAAATGATAAGAAATGGACTAAATGTTGCTGAATGTTTTGGTCCAAACCCTTCAGCTAGTTCTTTTCATATTTCGAATGTATTGTATTGTATTGTATATTATAAAACTTCCTTGATGTACATCAATAATCTGTTTTAAACATATTAATTAATTTACAAGGCAGCGTAGCAAAACAGAAGGAAAATTATATACAGCAGAAAAAAAAACTTTTTTTTTCTTCTTGTAATAACATAACACATAATGCATAAAGTAAACAATATAATGTACCAACATACATCCGAAGATTTAGATATATAAAACTTAATGTAGCAATTTTCTAAATAGATTATAACTCATGCTATACAAAATAGGTAAATGAGGTACATGGAATGCAATAGATAATCGTTTCGCCTAAAATAAGTGACGTAATAGTACATATGGAAGCGTCATGGTATAGTGGTTCTGGTTTTTAATCATAAGGTTGTGAGTTTTTTTTTATTTATTTTTTTTATACTTTGTTAGGGCATTTTGAATCCTTTTCAGGAGACGGTTCTGGTATCACATCCTCCCAAATCGAAAGCTCACAAATTGTCTTCCATGCATCTTTTCCAGGCCTCAGCCTTCTCTTTACCTTTCAAAAGTACATAGCCTGTCAGTCTCTCAGCACATCACTGGGTAGTTTAGACAGTCAACGGCTTGGAGCAAAAGCTCAGGTAGAACCGTTATAACACTCAGGTAGATATTTCTCAGGAAAGGAAAATAAAGGACTCTCTATTTATCAGCACAATACCTGGCATACTGCGGCAACGAGTTAGGGTGATTGATTGATAGATAGATAGATAGATACACTGTAAAAAAATAATAGTCGAAATAACTCAATAAAATTGAGGAAAAGAATTGCCTTATTTTTATTAAGTAAATATTACCTACGGCATCTTAAGTAAAATTTACTTATTTTGCTGAATAAATTTTTACTCAGTTAAATCGAGTTACATTAACGTAAATAATTTAAGTATTGTAATCATTTTAGATAATTAAAAAAAGCTATGATAGGATTACATATTGCACGATCTGCTACCCATCTAATCTAACAAGTAACATCCACTAATCATTCACTACTTCTATTTAAGATTAATCACTAATCACTAACACTACTTCTATTTAAGATTTACATACGCTTCAATTCGACACATATTGAAAGGCTTCAAATGTTATATATACTTGATCGTAGCATCTTAAAAGAAAAATTGGTTGACAATTTCCTGAAATATCAAGTTTTGATTTGTTTTGAACTGGGTAACAATTAAAAATTGTCTTGTCTTTGCTTAGCCATGTTAAATTAATTATTAAATGTTTTAAAGTCCTTAAATTTTCATTCAACCACAAAAAAGAATTGTTTTATTTAAAAAAGAGTTTAATTTGGTCTTAATGAATATTCATAAATTATGTAAATATTTCTATTACGCACTGCATCGGTCCTTACTTTAAAAAGATAAGAATAATCAACATAAATTGTTTGAGTAATACGTATAATTTCAGATTTTGAGTTAAAATTACTAAATTAATGCAAGCTGAAATTACTTAAAGTTTTTATGTATTTGATTTTACTTAAATATTCCACGTATGTTCTACTAAATTGAAAGTTTGAGTTAGCAAGACTTAAATTTAGTGCGTAAGTGGCAAAACTAATGTTTTCAAGTAAATTCTACATGGAAAAAATACGTAAAAATTACCAATGAACAAATTATTTTTTACAGTGTAGATAGATGGATGAATATACAGATGGATAGATAGATATATAGATATAAAGGTAGATATATAGATAGATAGGGCGATAGATATATAGAGAGGTAGATAGAAAGGTAGATAGATCAAATGGTATGTATAGATGCATAGGTCGATAGAGATATACATACAAACTTAGACAGGTTTAGGTAGGAAGATAGATAGGTAGGTACATGTAGGTAGGTAGATAGGTAGATAGGAATGTATATATGTAATAGGTAGATACATGTAGATAGGTAGATTTTGCTTTTTACAATACATGAACTTCATGTGGATAAAACCATCTCGTTATTTTTTATAAAGTAAACCCTTTATAAAAATGATTAGATTCGTCAAGTTCACGGGCAAGCACTTTTCTTCAAATTCACACTTAAACAGTACAAAAGATATTCAAAGCGACCGGAACAGCAAATAGTAAACGTGTTCAAGATCTTCAAAACGGCATTACGGGTTGAAGAAAGTCGACGCCCGACCCTGTCGCTTCATGCCCAACTTTCATTAACTCTTCCCTTCTCAAAATCCGCTGACACAGACCAATATGACGTTTCTTGATGTATTTGTTAGAAGCCATGGATTAAGCAACTGTGCAAGTGTTGTCTGTTGCGATGCGCACTCACATACATCCGTGATTGTGTATAATGCAGTTTCAGCGGTTCTTTGTGGTGCCGATTTGGCAAGCCTCGTTTTAGACGTTGCAAGGTTTTTACTCTGTAAATCATATTGTGAGGCACAAGTGTAAGAAAGCAAGAATGAAAGATGAAACCTGTGACTGTAATGCGCCACGGTATTATTTTTGATGTTTCAAGAGTTGAAGAGTACGATAATAAATTCGAATATTACTTCTTTTTCCTTTACAAACAATATTACTGAAAGCAATTGATGTTTTGGTTACAAAATATAAACAAGTGACTGAATTATTGAATAGAAATGAAGATGGAATAAAGAAAATGAAGGAGAAGAGGCAGATAGGGAAATATGAACATATACATCTATAATTATTTGGTAATAAATTAACATTTTACGTTGTATAGCTCATGACTAGGAAGACGAGGACGACGACAGTTAGAAGAATGACAATAGTGATTATGATTATGATTACAATATTGAAGATGATAAAGAAGAGAAATCTCGATACATCTCTGAAGTTCTTTTCCGGAAACGTCAAATTGTTCAATGGCATCAATATATGTTTTACATTCCTTTCAGTCAGATGACAAAATCTTCCTGACATATTAGGCTTTTCATTTTTTAAAGAATAAGAAAAGAGGATCAACTTTTCTTCTCTTTTTTGGAGGGGGGGGGGGATATCTCCATGATAGATTATATTAATTTCTGTCACTCCCTTAGCTCACAAAATCTTCCTGACAAAGATACTACTTTATTGAGTAGACAATGCTAGTTTTTCGCAAGAGGCTAGGGTCACTTCTTTTCTCTTGTTTTTAAATATCTCCTTGCCAGATCCTTTAATTCCTGTCACTCCCTTATATCGAAATATCTTCGTGACAAAGGGGCGAATTTTGAACAGAAAAGACAATGCTACGATCTTACAAGAGGTTGTGGTCACCTATTTAATTGTTTTATTGTTGTTTAAATAATTGTTATATCCTTTTTAACTAACGTCACTCCCTTACATCTCAAAATCTTCTTGCGAATGTTGACAGTGAAGACAACGCTATGGTCTTTCAAGAGGCTAGGATTACATCTTTTATTGTTTTTTAAAAAAAATCTGTCATTCTAGAAAGATAGGTTGTGGATGAGTGAGCAAGGTCGAGAATGTTGACGCCTTCCTTCCAATCGTTCTCGTGTTTAACGAAGCAATCAGGTGTAATAAGATGCAACCTTGGGTCGTCTTCTTTGGTGTGACCGCCGATATGACATCATCTTTATCATCACCCCCCCCCCCCCTCTCCCTTCAACAAGGACGAATTAGCAGTGGCGTATCCAGACTTTGGCGTCAGGGGGAAGGAGGGAGGCTAAACATTGTAGTTTAGTGGTGGTTATTTTACCTGACTACTAAGAAAGCACAAATGCTTGTTAGTAAGTAACCAGAGGACCGACGGCTTTATGTCCTCTCCGATAGACCTGGTAATGAGGATTAATGCCTTACCGAAGGGCACTAGCGTATCGCCTTGGTTTAAAACCCGGGTCGCCACTGATCTACCAACTGAGCTATCGCGCCTCATCAGTTCGAGGCAATGTTGATCCATGTTTATGTACATGTATCTCAGTAATTCATGTAATGATTAAATTGATTTTATTTGCCCTAATTTGCCTGGACGATCTGTCCTGGTTTCGTTGGAGGGCGAGATGGTTTTATGTCATCCGTAACAGCGGTGTTCAAAGGAATTTGTATTCATTTCCGAGCGAGCGAGGCGAGCGAGAAAAAGTTTGGACCAATTTCCTCTTGAATTACTTAACGTTGACATGTGCTTATTCATAACATATAAGGAGGTCTGTAACTAAATAGTTTAAATGGGAATCCAGTTTCCCCTTCTTTTTGACTTTTTTTTTTTTTTTTTTTTGCACATCATCGTTTTGCGAGGTCCAGCCGAGCAGAATTATGTTCTTCATACAAAATGTCAATATAATTCAAAAGATTTTAACAGCAAATGATTAGTTACCTTGCAATTATTCTCCCACATAAGTTATTATTTAGGATTTTGTTTTACTTGGTCGGGAAATGTCAAGGGGCAGGGGCAAGCTACCCCCCCCCCCCTTCCCCGGCCACCCTTCAAATACGCTAGCTAATAATGGACGATTTCATACATACGGCTATCATATTATGCTTTATTACGACGCCAATATACCGTAGCGTGCGCGGTCAATAGGATCCCGCATTGTGCAATATATTTGCCCAGATTTCTTGACCTAATTTCATACACATCAATAAATAATTATTTTTATCTAGGTTATCTCTCCCTTTCGCTCTCTTTTCCAGTTTGATTTTGCTCATTTATTCCACTCGGGATTTCTTATTGGCTTCTATTTATTTCAATCTGGATTCCTTTATTAATTTTGATATCATAAGCCCACTGATCAGACTGATATTGTCTGTTCTACTTTCCTCTGTTTCATCAAAAACGATTTCTTTCCATTAGTTTCATCAATTGGTATCTCAATCGTTGTTGCTATTGTTATTGCTTTTGGTAGTGGTGGTGTTTATTTTTTTGAAAGAACACATTGTTCCCGACAAAGTTGTTTTTCATAATTATGTACATAAGTTAATAATCCCTTTCTCTTTTCCTTACCTCATCCATCATCACCATCCTTCCAGTGCACTTTTAACGCTCTCATTCTCTGACTCTATATCAGTCATTAGTTACCAGACACATTGTCAATATAGTTAATACCAACCGATTAGCCTCGTTAGAATGTACATGCATGACTGTTGAGGTTACGAATAGAATAATAGACACTCGATTTGATAGACAAGTACTAATAATCTACTAAGACCGCGTCCATGCCAACTTTTATTGTGTACGGATCCGATTAGGTTACCCATCTACTGGCACACGTCTGGACCATATTATCATGATTATATTGGTGTGAGATCTCTCGCTGCATTAATTCCTTTTTTCAATTTTTCTAGAATTTTCTAAAGTTTCTTTCTCATCCTTTATTTTAGACAAATGAAACAGAAAAAAGAAACAATAACAAGAAAGAACGCTATGCCTTGGCTCATGCTTTACGACAACGTAGCCCCTCCTACCCAATTTGTTTGATGATCATGATAATGATCTCCGTAGTTCTAATGATATTCATAAGCGATCAATATCCTCATAAAACTGTCGCCAAAATACCCATAAAAGAGTGACTTTCTTGTCGCCCTAATCAGTCTGTATACTCCGCCTTACATTTGCCTGTCTACTATGTCTATTTTCTTCATTTTGTTGTTCCATACCCCCTTTTCTGTTGATTTATTTACCCAGGGGCGTATGTGAGTGGGTGTGTGGTATTGGAGAGGGGGTGGGGTATTGAAGAGGGGGTGGGGTATTGAAGAGGGGGTGGGGTTTCTTAACACACAATTCGTCTGATTTAATTTTTCCTTGATTTGCTGTCATGGCTAAAGAAGAGTTCAAATTTGCCTAAAATCACACTTGGATTTGCCATCGGAAATTTCAAATTGGGGATGTAACCCCCTCCCCCTCCCCCATACACACCCACACACAAACACATACACAAGCCCTCTGGATACACCCCTGTATTAAACTGTTCCTAAAATGTAGTCATAGTCCTCTGTGACTTTCTTACTGTCTTGACGATATGATTAAAGAAAGTTTAAAAATGCCAGCAGCCATCATTAATTTTCCAACATCAATTAAGAATTGTTGGATGAGCCCCACCCCCGCCCACAACCGTCACCCTCTTTTGCAACGCCTCTGTATAAACTTATTCCTAATCATGGGCGTCCTAATTGCTTTGTACTCATTTTCGTATATTCCAACTTCTTCTCCGCCTCCTCCTCTTATTTCATGTCGTGTCGACGTCTTAAGCTCATTGAGGAACCCTCTGTGTCATTTTAGTTGGGTGCCATCGAAAGACTCCTAGATATTTGGAAAATATGGTATTAACCTATTTCGATCTCGTTCAGGATGTTTGTGTGACGTAGTTTGTTTTCTGGAATCGAAGACATCCATACCTTTAGTCAAAGGATTTGAGAGTAAAGTTTACTTAACTTATAGACAGAGAGAGAGAGAGAGTTCACACAATTAGCATCTAAGATCATGACTAATTCTAATGCGATGTTATAAAAAAATCTCTTCGCAGCTGCATCATACCATATAGCTTATATTCATCACGTAATTCAAGGTCACGATAAATCATTAGCCCCTTGAGAAATGATGAGAGCAGTATAAATTACCCCGATTAAAGTGACTCCGTAACATTGCCTCATATTCTGAAACAAAATCCCGGATTTAGCTCATGCTGCAATCATAATTATAAACCTTTAGGTCAGTCAGGAATCCCATGACTTTTACAAGCCGATCGCTTTCTGATTATAAAAGATATTTATGATTGGAAATCGAAATCAAATTTTGCGTTTTCCTAACGGTTTTTATAACACTACATTCTATTGGGGAAAATGAGTATGGTAAAACCGGTCACTCAAAGATTTTTACTTTTTTGAGGCGCTTCATGATCATTTTTGAGCGCAATTTTTTAGGGCTTCAATATTCCACCATTTCACAGACACTGATAATACGTTACAGATTTAACATTGATCCGTCGACAAGTTAAAAAGAGAAAAATGAGAGAGAGAGTGAATGGGAAATGGAGAGAGAGGGGAGAGAGAGAGAAATAGAGATATAGAGGGGCGGAGCTCATTTTCTCTCGCTCAAATTGTTCCAATTGCTCATGAGGTTTAAACATTTACTCGTATCTCGGTCTAGTTCATTGCCTACAGGTTTTAGCGATCAGATTACGACTACATCTTAGCTTCGCCCCTTTTTCCAAATTGAAATAGAGAAGCGAACGTCAGGGAAAAAAGAATAAAGTGAAAGGATGGAAAAGATGAAGAGGGTAAATGAACATGGGGAATAAGTAACACAGAGTCGGAGTGATTGGTAAAAGAGGGAGAATGAGAGTGGAGAGAGAAAGAGAGAGAGAGAGAGAGAGAGAGAGAGAGAGAGAGAGAAGAAAAACAAGAGAAAGGAGAGAGAGAGCATAAAATATTATAGACAGAAATGGAAAGTAAGCATTGGGTTATAGATAATACGGTAAATAGAAAGACGAGGAGAGATACAGGGAGGGGGAGGAAGAAATATTGCGAAGCTAATCGGAAGGAGGGAATGAGAGATATGGGAAAGAGGAAAGGTGTGATTGGAAGAAGAAGAAAATAGTTAGATATTAATTGTGTGAGATTACATAGAACTAGAAGAAGAAAAATTATGGATAGGAAAAAAGAGATAAGGTAGGTCGAATACAGAGAGAGAGAGAGTGATAAAGAGAAAAGGTAAAGACATTAAGTGCGAATAGAGAGAAAGAGGAAACGAAATATATTGCAAATATGTTTTAAGAATAAATTGAGAAAGAGATAGAGAATGGAAACAGAAGTGCGAAAGAAGGGGGAGAGAGAATTATATAATGAGAGAGACAACAATTCATATTGACAGCTAGGAGCTAGAGAATAAGAGGAATATATAAAATGGCAGCGTCATTTTTTCTTTCTTCTTTTCCCACAAGATCTGTCATCGCCTTCAAACTAAAAACCCCTTTTTGGCCCCACCTCCCTGCTATCTATGTAGACATACCTCGAGCAACATACTCTTAATAAGTCTCCCCTGAGAGAAGAAAATATGATAAAATATAGACATGCTAATCAAATCATCTTGATGTAGGGTGGGTAAACCTCTTGATCTGTCTGTCATGAATATTTCTTTAAACTATACAGTGCGTCCCAGAAAAATGAAACCGAAAATTATCGATGTTTTATCATAATAATAATAATAATAGCTAGTTCTTATATAGCGCTTTTCAGGACCGAAGTCCCTCTCAAAGCGATTTACATATATACAGTGCGTCCCAGAAAAAACGAAACCGAGAAGTATCGATGTTTTATCATAACTTAATCACAACCATAATTAATGAATGATACATATTTAGAAAGCTTAGAGTCTCCTCTTTCAGTTGATGCTACTCACGTGATGCATATTTCACGCATGAGTGATTAAAAGCAATTTGAAGGAAGGAAACCAAAAAGACATTTGGTGGGCGGTATCTGAATTTCGAAGAAAAATTCACATTTCTAGAAAGTTGAGTTTCTGCCCTTTCATATGACACCTCAATAAAAAAAAATGAGCGAGGAATGACAAAGTTCTGTTTGTTTAAAGTAGTGCTTGCATTTCCATAATTTTATTAAACGAATTCGTTTTCACTGGGTGCCTGCCGTAGCAAAAAGCAGATGTGACAAAAGACTTAACTCCGTTTCGTTTTCACTGGCTGCCTGCCGTAGCAACAAACAGAGTTGACCAAAGACTTAATTCCGTTTCGTTTTCACTGGCTACCTGCCGTAGCAACAAACAGAGTTGACTAAATATTTAACTCCGTTTCGTTTTTTTACGGGACGCACTGTAGTGAAGGTTGTGGCATGCTTTGGTTATTTAGAAATGAGGGTAAACCGAAAGCAATGATATTACGAAAGAGTAGAAGGGAGATTGGAACTATACCTCTGTAGGACTGCAAATTTTGGGTGAGAGAATTTAGAATATGAAAGAAAAGACGTCGTTCTTTCATTTGGAATAAAGAAATTCGTGTGATTATATTATAGGGGAACCATATTGTAGGTTTAAACACTTTAACAACAAAATAGCACAACACATACATCATTATTTTTATTTCAATACTAGACCACATTTTCTCGTGTTTCGTTTTATTCGTTAATAAACTCTTACCTCACTGACGGTAATTGTTTATTATTTCTTTCAATATTCAATGTTTGTATGGCGATATTTGTATTACTGGAGTTCGAACCAACATTAAAACAAACAATGAATTTACATATTCGACTCAAATCGTGTATTAGAATTTATTTGATGTTCATGCTGCTGCATGGTGATTTTGTCCAGGAATAAAGCTGTAAACTTGGTTTCAACAAACTCGCAGATTTTCGTTATCTTCTTTTCGTCTATACCTGTAATTCATTTTTTGACAAGATCCCTGCTGTAACATTTCTGAAAAAAAGTCTGACTACATTTTTAGTTTTGACGTCATTTTTTTTTTTACAAATACAACATTTAAGGAAACATCACGAAAGGTATTATAGAAACATTAGTTAGTCATGATTGAATGTATGAATATTCAGGCCTGCCCCATGGGTGAAATTAAGCGACGAGAAATATTAATGTCTAGCTATACTTGTCACATGTTCATTGTCTTAAGCTACGGTCACAAAGGTTTGTACGAACTCTCCCTGTTTGTCCATGGTCTTCCCGAATTTTCATGGTCTGAAAATCGTTCGTACGGCGTTCGTAGCAGTTCGTAATGGCATTTGTGACCGAGGCTTTATACAAAGGTTATTCTGTTCAGTTTTCTATGTTATATGATTTGCTATTCATTCGTCAAGTGTTTGACATTCGCAATGTATATTGAAGCAATTTAATATTCAACCTTGTAAATACACAGTAAGTCACATAAAATTAACTATAGCCACAATCCGAGAATGGGTTTGTGAACATTTTAACATAACCCCAAAACAAGTTACCATGTAATTTCCATTTACGTTTTAATTGGTATCTTTTAAATCACATACATATTCATATAGCTTATGAAGTACACAAGACAAGCTGCTCCTAGAGCCACCTCTTACAAAAACAAAAGTAACTCTCGGAGATTGTGCTTTCAGTTGCGCCGCTTCAAAGCTTTGGAATAACCTACCACTAGACATAAGAAAAGGCCTCATCTGTTGCTCAGAATTTTTTGAATAGTTCGTGATTGTGTGTCTGTAAAGTAACACTGTTTCGTTTTCATCACAGCGCAGTATAGTATGCTTATAGCAGCACTATAAAGATAATGTAGTTTGTATGTGATTGCTATCAGATTTACCCACCTATGATTTTCCAAAATTTGTGAATGTAGGTAAAACACCTACGCAATTTTGTTAATATAAATTACTTTTGGTCTTCTTCTAAACATTTAATTGAACTAATGAAAATAACTATGTATGTACTTATTAAATTCATTATGTGGTTTCCACGTTTCTTTCGATTGATTTCTTCTTCGTATTTGTATAATATAAAATACTCATCCCCTCTCTCCATTGTTTGATTTTCTCTTTATCTTCATCTCAATTTCTCTTTTTTCACTTCATCCTCTTCCTCGCATTATATGACTCCGTACGTTCTCTTGCACTATCTTCCCATCCCCCTTCTCTCTCTCTCTATCTCTTTCTCTCTTTTTCCGTCCTCTATCCTTCTGCATTCTCCCTCTTTTTCAATACATCCCCCACACACACACACCGCACAAACCCACCTAAGTACACTTAGCCTATGTACCGTTTCATTCGCACTTCTCCTTCTATTCCCCCCTTGGATTTCTCTCTTGCTATCTCTCTCTTTCTCTCTCTCTCTCTCTCTTTATCTATGTCTGTCTCTCGCTCTCTCTCTCTCTCTCTCTCTCTCCCCCTCTCTCTCTCACACACACACACACACACACACACACGCACACACATACATACACACACTATATCTCTCTCTCCATGCAAACTCAGTCGTCTTGCCCTCTTTCACGTACACATTTCTTATGATTTTCTCACATTTCCCTCTTTTTTTTTCGAGCGCTCATCCTCTTTCTTCACCTTCTTCACCCCGCCACCAATCATCATCCACTTCGTCGAGGGAAACATTAACGTCGAGCCATCAAGGCGAGCCCGTATGGAAATCCGATCACGAACTCATAAAAGATGAGGGCCCCGAAATTATAAATAGTATCTGATGTTGCTGATTCGTGCACAGATCTTCAAAACGAACATCCACAACTCTCAAGATATTGTATTCTCCCCCTTTTCTCTCTCTCTCTCTCTCTTTCTGCTTCTCTTCCTATCTTTAATTCATCGTGTTCATTCTCTCTTTATGTCATAAATAATAATAAAATAATAGTAATAACAATATTTATAAAGCGCAACATATCCATCTCTAGAGATGCTCAAGGCGCATACAAATAATAATAATAATAATAAATCTGGGTTCGTATACCGTGTTATACGGAATGCCGACTCTATTAATCGCTTTTCACATGTTATTATTACCCCGGTCATCGGATTCATTCATGCCCACATTACCACTCCCTGGGGAGTATTCCAACCATATGGTAACCTAGTCCACTGCCTGGACTGTTCTCTACATGATCCGTGCGCGCTCACATATTAATTCGTGGGGAGTACGCATATCATACACGCGCGCGCATTCGGGAAAGGGCAACAGATTAAAACGACCATAAGCTGGTCTAATGGTAACCGTGATAGCATATGGCAATTTTCATCACAAATGCTTTTGTCTTCCTACTAGGTCCCAATTTCTGTCCTGGGTATGGAGTGGCAAATGTAGATTAATGTCTAGCTAAAGTGCCATGTTGGGGGTCGAACTTTGCATTTCCAGTCCAGCGCTTGAACCACTCGACTACGATTTAAAAAAGAAGCAAATTTTCCCTTTCTCCCCCCCCCCTCCCCTCTCTCTCTCTCTCTCTCTCTCTCTCTTTCGCTCTCTTGATTTTTCTTTCTTTTTCTCTCCAAATGAAATCTGAAAATGAAACTATTAGTATTCACTTCCGTTAACATATCCTATCTTTTTTTCTTGAGGTGTTGTTATGACACATTGAAAGAATTGTCCATATTATGTTAACTCTCTTGTCTCTAATCAGTATTAATTATGATATCATTCCTATGATTCATATATTTTTCTCCAAATCAATATGATTCATTTTCTCCATGTTAACAATTTATATCCTTTGAATTCACATAATTCATCTTTGTCCCCATCATCTTTTTTTGTCCTTCTCTCTTGATCTGTTTTAATCTGTGGCATTTTACATGTTATCCTGTTTTCCAATGCATTGTGGATTTTGAAATTTGTGCATCTTTTCCATTTCTCCCAACTGTCGGTCAATCACGAACCTAATTTTATTGTATTTATAATCGAGTACCATTCAGCAAGTTCAGTCTTGCTTGAATAACACCATCGATACCGTAAGCGCAACTAACACTGCCGCCAGCACCCTTCCACCATCATCAACATATCATCACTAGCATCATCCTCATCCTCATCATCATCATCACCAACACCACTACCACTATTTCATTTGTACACTACATTCTACCAATGATTATAATCACTTTTTTTATTTAGCATCATACCAACGCTTTCCAATGCATTTGTAGTCACCACTTTCACTTTATTAAGCCATCTTTCTATTCCTGTACCTATAGCTTTAGAACACGAGTAACTCTTCCCACCCACCTCATTCCCACGCCCCCCCCCACCCCCTTCTCTCCTCTCTCTCTCTTTTTGCCTTTCTCCACCTGTCTCACTCTCTCTTTCTCTCTCTCTCTTTTCTCTCTGTTTCCTGTTTTCCCTTTATCTTTCCTTCTCTCTCTCTCTCCCTCTGTATCAGGTATTCAATACATGCTGACTGCAGACCACAGAACAATCCCTAAATAGCCATTTTAATGGAATATATTATGATGAATGCTGTATTTCTAATTTCATGAAGTCTCCCAAATCTAAATATGTCCCTTGGTTGTCATACAACCGAACCAGATGTCCTCTTAGCCTTTCAAAATGAGATTTTCCGGAACGAACTGTTCCCTGTATTGCCATACCAAATCGATGAACTATAAGATGGATAGAGAAATAACATAATGTTCTTCCAAATAGCTCAATTCCCTGGCTTGTAATCCAGCAATATACAGTCATTAGTTTTCGATGGGCATCTTAATGGCCCTCGTTTCGGAATGTAGATTTACTAAGTTTAGTCTTTGCGAGATGCTATTAGGAGACATGAATAAATAAATCGCGATCTGGATAACGAATCAGGCATGACACCAACAGATTGAGAATTTGATCAAAACATGTTACGTTTCAATTTCTTTCATCAGTGGACTCAGTTAGAATTATAATTTAATTCGAAGATTTTCTTCAATAATAAAATGAAAGAGAACCTGTTCGAGATTTCTTCACGGTTGGATTATTCATACATTCTATATTTATCAATGTATTCGTGTCGAATGCTTTTTCTTATTTTAAAATTCCTATTCATTTATTCTTCATACCTTGATCAAATGTGACGCAGTAATGATTTTGTAACATAATATCGTCGCTGTTTTCACGAAGTGACGGTAGTGAAAAAAAATTGCATTCACTTTGCGTGACGATTTTCCTCACTACCGTCACTTCGTGAAAACAAGGACGAATATTTGCAAAAAATTATATAGGGTGCATGCTTGATGAAAATTTTTCCTGAGGTAAAATACAATTGTCTATGTTTAAAAAAAAGAAACAGAACAAATGGAAGGGAAGCTCGCCACATACGCCACAGAGTTGTTTTTGATCGATCGCAATGTCAAAGAATCATAAGTTTCCTATATTCATTCAGAATTAGCTTAAACTTTCACTGACCGGTTCCTTCATTTTTCTGCCACTATTAAAACAAACTTAATATCAGGAAAGCTAGGCTCCCCCTTTAAGAGGTTAGTGTTTCGCTGTAAATTTCTTAAGTTTAAGGTGAAAGGGGAAAATGGGTGAAGTAGAAAACCCGACCTACAAAATGGGTTTAATGAGTGTGTGCATGGATGAATTCTTAATGAAGGAGCAAAAGGGTGAGTAATAAGGAGGAGGATAAGGCGATAGTCCATCTGAGGGTGAACCCCCGTCACCTTTTAAAAAGTTGATGACATCACCCTCTCCTCGTCCTCCTCCTCACCCTCTCTCCAAGTACAGGTCATCGTCCAGATAATCCCATCAAAATACGTTCCTTTATTACACCTTGTCTCCTAACCCCATATCCTATCATCTCATACCCCATCTCTCTCTCTCTGTCTCTCTCTCTTTCTCTCTCTCTCTGTCTTTGGTTATCCCTCTCTCTGTCTCTCTGTCTCTCTCTCTCTCTTTCTCTCTTTCCTCTCTCTCTCTCTCTTTCTCTCTTTCCTCTCTCTCTCTCTCGCTCTTCGTCTATCTCTTAAACCAGTTACACCAGCGACCCTTTTAACTCGCATCAACCCAATTCAATTTAGCTTCCAATCCCGATCTGTTATTTCCCCGTAGGTCCATTAATGCGGTCGGAAGGCAAGAATTATTTCCTCCTCTCTAAAGTAGCACTTCTTCATCCCCAATTTACTTCTTTTCCTTTTTTACTTTATATTTTTCTCCTTATTTCATTCTTCTTTTTTTCTTCGACAAATTTTTCATTTGATTTTATACTTCGTTTTATTACCCTCCTCCTCACCTTCTTCTCTTTTCTTTTCTTCTTCTTCTTTTTCTTCGTCTTCTTCTACTTCGTGTTCTTTTTCTTCTCGTTCTTTTCACCCTCCTTCTTCTGATCTGTCTTCATATTCCCCCTTGTTCAGCTTCTCTTTCTTCCTCTCCTTTTATTTTCTTGTTTACCCTTTATTTTAAACTTTCTTTTTGGTCGTTTCTGATCCTTTTCTTTTTTCTTCTTAAAAGGAAAGTTGAGTTCTGGTCATGCGATTGCATTATGAAAAAACAGTGTGAAATCGATCAGAAAATGTTGATCATGTAGCATATAAGTATTGGTGTGTACTTTAAGGTGCTGGAATAATCAAAATTTGGCCCAGCCTTGGTCAAATTAACAAGCACTGTACACATAAAGATGTATATTGGACTACACAAACAAGTGGCATGAAAATGAGACCCACATTTTTAAGCTGCTACTTGTCATATTTAGAAAGTGAAGGCATTTGAGAGCCATGCTTTTCAGTTAACAATTTATCTCTGATGCTCTTCCATCTTGCATAATAACAATGAAAACGCTCACAGATTATTTTCCACCCCTCTCCAGAAGTCAACCTTCTCTTTAAGCTATCTCTCCGTGGTATTTTTTGACTTTCTAATAGCGCAATCGGGTATAAATGTCGTACTCATTAAATACAGAACAATGTGCCTCTTATTTATCCATGTCAAAAGTTTGAGATCCCAAAGGCACTTGATTAAAGAGATATCTACTTTTCGTTGTGGGTGAAATTGTGAGTAAGAGTTGTTTATTTTGCTAGTCAGATAAATTTAGAGTTTAAAAAAGCGCTTCAAACAGTCACATATCTTATGATCCTCTCTATATTGATTCCTAGTGAAGTCCCCCCCCCCCCCCTCCCCACCACGCACATAAAATCCTGGATCCGCCACTGGGTTAGATGTAAGACTCTGCTTTTGTCGTATTTAAACATGAATGTTGTCCGAATGACTTAGGCTAGTGGAATGGAGGAGGTGACGAAACGGAAGCCCCCCAGGGGGCGGATTGTCCTACATTCTGAAGTCCAATGATTGACGCGACGAACTACGGGTATGATCGGGAAGATCGATGAGAAGGGGGGGGGGGGTAGGAGCATGATATGGCGGACAAAGATACGGTTTATTAAGGACGGGAATATAAGCTATTTTTTGTAGCGTTTTGTACTTTAATTTACTGTCTTGTAAAGCACGGTATTTAAAAATAAATGTGAACTTCCTACTCGAACCTATTAATTTTTTAGACGTTAACTATGTCAACAAACTGTTTTATTATAGAGTTCATCTTGCGCAGCTCTTAAATTGATTAAAAATTTGTAATAAGTAGATACAACTGTTAGCAATCATTCTGAATTAAATCTCCCACACTTTACTCGAGAAAAAAACTTTAATACTTATATTTTGTAGTCTCATGTCCATTTTTGTTAGTCAATTAATTGAAAAGTTCTCTATACATGTAAATTTAAAGCTTCTAAAGGACACATAAAAACAAAAACGCATCATAACCCTCGGTAACAGGGGTGATGATTTCCAAAGCTGTTTGTTTTGTGATCTAGAACGTTTGACAAGAATAAGTTATTATAATTATTCTTATTATGAATATTAATCCTACTTTACATAATGTTATCCGTTGGCGAATACAACACACGTCCACGTCGCATCCCAATTGCCCCCCCCCCCTCCCCTCCCTCCATCCTCTCTACCTCCACATTCTCTCATCCAGAGGATCGCCTCCATCAGTTTTCGCCTCCAGTGTTATGTCGAACGGAAGCGCCATGATGATGAAGCTTTAATCGTGAAAACAATCCATTATTGATGCGCGGGTGGTACTTTGTGCCCCTCATCTACCGATACCACCCAGCTGGGAGGGGCGTGGTCGGACTAATATCAAGAAAGGATGTTAACGAATGTGACACTATAGGACTGACTGAAATTAAACATTATTAGCAGATTTGTTACTTCTCGAACGATCTGTATTTTGTAAATCTCTCTCTCTGTGACTTTGTCTTTGGTTCACTTTTTTTTCTCGATCATTTTTTTTGTAAAGCTTACA
The DNA here is from genome assembly GCA_035222895.1 of Strongylocentrotus droebachiensis. Classification (NCBI taxonomy): domain Eukaryota; kingdom Metazoa; phylum Echinodermata; class Echinoidea; order Camarodonta; family Strongylocentrotidae; genus Strongylocentrotus; species Strongylocentrotus droebachiensis. Next base: position 189,529 of record JAVYIG010000877.1, on the reverse strand, counting down.
CTTTATCTTTTATAGTTCCTCTATCGTACATTTTATATTTATGTACATTTTGTTGATATATTTCCCTCCTACACTCTAAGACATCTGGCTTTAACGTATCGTCAAAAAGTCCCCCTTTTGGCATGACATCTTGCCTACGACAGCAAACAAAATCTGCAATCTGACTAAACTTATTAATAATCTGGGGCGTATCAAAATATTCACCATCTCAATAAATATGAACCCACCATGTTGTATGCCGATATATGTAGGGGCGCACACTAACCCTCGCCTTAACCCTCCCCGTCCCCCACACACACCTTCACCATCCCACGCCGCCCCTTATTGCGCTCACGCACACCATCTCTCGCACACACACACACTTTACACTCTGATGGGTTTAGAAGGGGATAGGCGCGCCCCTTACCCGCACCACACCTTTTACATACACATCGCCCCTCACACGCACACCACCATCGCGCACACACCACCTTTAAAAGCCGGTATATCTAGGAGGGGGAAGGTGCACCCCTAGCCCGCACCACACTTTCACCCACATACACTTTGTCCCTCACACACAAACCAATTACATACCGGTAGATATACGAGAGAGAAATAACGCACCCCTCACCCACAACTTTCCCTCGTATCCCCTCAAACACACCCCATTACATTCAAATATATCTAGAAGGGAGAAAGCTTACCCCTCACCCACATCTTTCCCCCTCTTACACACCAATTATAAACCAATAGATCTAAGTGAGAGAAATGGCTTACCTCTCTCCCACATCTTACCCATCTCCCACATCGTACCCACTCGGCACTCGCACACTCCGCCATTACATACCTATATATCTAGGAGGGAGAAATAGCTTCCCCTCACCCACACCTTTCCCCTTACCGCCCTCACACACACCCCTGACACACACCCCATCACATAGCAATAGATCAGAAAGGGTAAATAGCTTACCCCTCACCCACACTTTTCCCCACCCCCCTCACATACACCCCATCACATAGCAATAGATCAAAACGGGTAAATAGCTTACCCCTCTCTCATATCTTACCAACTCGCACACCCCCCCCCCCACCATTACATACAAATAGATCTAGAAAGGGGAGAAAGCTTACCCCTCACCCACATCTTTCCCCCTCTTAAACACCAATTATAAACCAATATATCTAAGAGAGAGAAATAGCTTACCCCTCTCCCACATCTTTCCCCTCTCCCACATCTTACCCACTCGCACACTCCCCTATTACATACCCATATAATTATCTAGGTGAAGAAATAGCGTACCCCTCACTCACACCTTTCCCCCTAACCCCTCACACTCACCACATTGCAAACCTATATATCTAGGAGGGATAAATACCGTACCCCTCACCCACACCTTATCTCCTCGCACACACCTCTATCACATACCGATAGATCTCGAAGGGGTTAATGCCCTGACGTGTAAGCATAACGAATATGTGCTATCGCATATGGGAAATTAGGGAAGGTAGCTAGAAGGTAGAAACGGTTTAACTCTTCTGCCTGCCCGCAAGCCCGGCAATCCCTATCTTTCGCACACCGCTGGTTTTTCTGCAGATTTAAGGATGCATGTTATGAGGCAGGGGTAATGATGACGATCTGGGGGTTCGAAAGAGGAAAAAATGGCCGCGGGAAAGTTTTTATATATCATTTCCATTGAGACATGATTCAGAGTAAAAAATTAATAAGCTTCCCTGGAGGGGTAGTTCCCATCTACCTACTTCTTCTCTTGCTTCTGAGTTTGTTCCTAGCTCTCCTTTTTCTGGAGCTTTGTAGCCGGAGGCTAGATACACGGTCCGCCGGCTTTACGGGGAGTGCTATCGACGCGAATCCGGTCGGGCATGGAGTAACTGTGGTGCCGCGGTGGCGCCTCATTAAGGGGCATTGGAAGATGAGCACGTCTAGTCTTACATCGCAGACCCCTATGGTTTGTTAATTGATGAGCTGAGTTAACTAATGCAAAGGTGCAAATGAAAACTCGGGAATACTTATGAACATCATTATTCACTAGTCGTTCATGTGAATTTGTGGATTATCCATTTCTGTAGTTAACACAAGTTGTCTATTTTTCATTTTGTCCTTCTCTATTACAAATTACAATCAAAGAATTTCATTAACTCATATTCTAAATCAGTGGTTGTGTCTTCTAGTAATTTCCATATATGTTCATGAGACCCAAGTTGTCTTCGTCGTAGAGTGTGTACGATAGTAGAATTAATTTTTTTTTTAAATCTATCTACTTGTTTTGCATTCCCTCACAGTGTGGTTTGGTGATAATACTATGATGGATAGGTTAAGTAATAAACAGTTTCGATGTACAAGAAAAAAATATGTGTGATTGAATTTAATAACTAGGAGTTGTTAAAGGGAAGTAAATCAAAATTAGTTTGAATTGTGAAATGATAATGATCATATTCTAACAAAAGTTATTATCTTGGGATAATACTGAGTCTGGTTTCCGAGCCTAAAAACAAACCCATAACATTCACAATCAGTGGGAATATATGGGCCTACTTATCCCCCTCTCTCTTTCCTTCTCCATCTCCCTCTCTATCTCCCACTCCCATAATCTATTAACACCTCTCCCTTCGCTCCTTATTGCACGTCGGCGTCAAGAGAGCCAAGTGTTTGTTTAAACACTCGCACCCGATTACCCCTCGTAACACTCGTGCATGAAAAATAATAACATCCAAGCCATCGAATCTCCGCAATTTATTGAGCTTTGTGAAAATCGTCAGCCATACTTTTTAATCAATTAGTACATTCAGCTCCCAAAGCGTACAATACGATAGTTTAAATGGCCCTAATTTTTGTGTGACACAATTTTTTTTTTTCTAAAGAAATAGTAGATATCAAATATTAAACTTGAACGAAAATCTCCACATTATTATTGAGCTTTGTAAAAATCGTCATTCATACTTTTTGACTAATTAGTTCATTCGGTTCGCAGAATTTTTAGTCCTACGGTGTAAATTCTGTAGAAATAAAGATGATATTTTACGAACGAATTATAAGCTATCAAATATTTAATATGAACAAATCTCCACAATTTTGATGAGCTTTGTAAAATCGCCAGGCATACTTTTTAATCAATTAGTACATTCGAATATCAATATGTACGTATTTTAATTTAAGATGAAGTCTTCTTAAAATTACTGCTTCTCACTGGCCTTCAAGGAATAAACAGAATCAATATATAGGTGATATATCAGTGTCTCACCAATTAGCATCATCCTGAGTCATATCTCATCTTTAACGGACCTAGCTTGATTCGAGATAGAAAATGTAGTAGGTAATGTTAATAGGTAAATTTCAACTTTAGAGCTAACCGTGAATTCATTTGAAATTCCTTGATTTTAGAATATGTTTTAATATCAGTATATCCAGGAAGTATGATAGAATACAATTGATCGTTAACATTGGTAATTAATACAGGAGGGAAATGTTTCATTCACAGAGTTTTCGTCTCTATATTGACAACATTTAAATAAAGAAGTTCTAGTCATCAACTTTTGTTTCTTCTGAAGTATTGATTTCTTTTTTAAAGATCGCGCTTTCATTATTAAATTGAAATAGTTGTATCTATATCGATTGTATTTCTTTTTCTTGTGACGACTATGTCTACATCTTATGTAGATACTAAACTAAGACATTATTTATTTATTTTTTTCGATGTTGGTGTTGAAATGAATTTCCTCGAAATATGAACTTTTGACTTCAAACCAAACATCATTTCAGCTTTTAGTTACCCACCGCGATATACATTTACATCTAATGATGGTAGTAGCGTAACAGTTGTTTCACTTTGACGTCTCTTCAAAAACATTTGTTGTTAAAGCGGTTTCGGTAATCATTTGTTTTAAATTCGTTTATTCGTTCCTGATATAGTATACTTCCACATAATTATGGAAACTATATTGAGAGTGAACATCGATTGGCATCGGGATTTAAATTCAACCTCTGAAACAAGTTTAATGACTATCTATATTGACCCTTGACCTTTTAATTTCGTATCACTGTATATGACAACAGGTGAACCAATCTTCTTTCTGTTGTTGTTGTTAATGCGAATGATATTGATGATTATGATGATCCTGCTGATATTGATGATAATGATGATGAAGATGAAGAAGGATGGTGATAGTGATGATGAGGATTATTATGATGATGTTTTCTGGACTAAGAAAATTGTCATTTTGTAATTATCATCGAGTGCTCTTGGTGTAACTTGACGATTATTGCCATCGTAGTATATCCACATCTTATAAAGATAAAACAATTCTTAATGAAAGGGTTTTCTCTTCGAACACCATTTCCTTTTTTCAAACATTCCTTATATGTTTATATTACATTTGCTTCTTTCCACTTCATTCACTTTCCTTTAATTTGGATCTCAGAAAAAAAGTTATCTGCCCTATATCAACATCTTTAAAACGGCGAAGAAAATAACAGGCATAATTAATCAAGTTTTGAGCTTTTGGGTGTCCACATTCCCTTTCTGACACATTTTCTGTCATTATTTGTGTCCTATTTTGGGATTGTTTATATTCCATCGTACAGTATCTTCACAACAGCCTAAGTGTGACTACTTTGTTTTTAAGGACTATTAACTGCGTCTTGTTTGTTTCAGACGAGCGCGGAAAATGAAGTCTGACAAGCCGTTATGATAGGGGTATAGCCAGAATTTGTTAATCAAAGGGGGTCGAACAGATGAAACCAAATTTAAGGGGCCTCTTCTTTCACAATATAATAATGGAGCTACGAAAATATGGGCACCTTATAAACAAGAACTGCATATGAATCACCCCTCTTTATACATAAATAATTTCACCTGTTTGCTTTCGAACCATGGGGGAGGGCCCCCTCAACCCCTTTGCGTGCCCCTTTTGAGATAAGTAGACAATCTTTGGGGATACTGAGCATCGTCGTAATTGGATGAATTCAATGCGATTAGACTTCTAGCCTTAAAACCTGGGTAAACCCATTATATTTATATTCATTTTTTTTCCTGAGTGGGTGAATTGGGAACCATTGTGGCGCCTCAGTGATTATTTGAAGAAATTTAATTTATCTCATCTTCACTATCTCCCTCCTCTTTTCATTCCTTTATCTTTATGTTTGCATTTCACTTTTTTTTCTTTTTAACTGCTCATTCGCTCCTCTGTTTAATTTCTCCTGACATTTATTTGTATATTATTTCTCCCTTCTCCCCCCCCTCCCTCCTTTCTCTCTCTCTTTTTTTAGGAAAGAGTCTGTCTAGATCTTTCTCTCTTCTCATAGTTTTCTCCTCTATCAACGATCTCTCTCTCTCTCTCTCTCTCTCTCTCTCGTTCTCTCTATCTCTCTCACATATGAAACACCCATCTCACTCTCTTTTCTGTCATATATCTTTTTCTCTCTATCCTTTATCCAGTATTCATCGTGATCTCTTTCTTGTTCTCCCTTTCTCATTTCATTTTTCTCTCTCATCTAGTCTTCCCATATCCACACGTTCTCTCTTTTAACCCTCTTGCTCTCTATCTCCAAATCTCGCTCCCTTCCTTACCATGTCTCATTTACATGTACATCTTTCCGTCATCTTTTCCTCCATCTGACTCTCTTTCTCCCGCCACTGTCTTCTCATAATATTTTTCACTCTCTATGTCGCTTCTAGCAATATGACGAGCTGTTTTTAAATCGCAGCGTGTGTTGAACAACCTCCAAATATGGACACGTTAATGCCTATGCTGATTTCGAGAAGATGAATGTATTTATATCGTAATAGATGGAGAAAGGATGAATTATGTTTCGTGCGATAGGAGCTTGAATCCACATCATCATCAATTATTCACTTAGCGCAAACTCGTCCTTTTTTGTTCAATCTCTTTATTTTGTTCTTCAATGAAGCCGTTTGGTATAATTTCTGTTGTACAAGAACTGATTATCGAAAATAATATCGCTAGTGATATTCGTTTGTCTCGCAATGTGGTCAATAAGGAATCTAAAAGAACACGACGTTTCGTATGCTACTGCAATACTTCGTCAGGTGATAAAAACTGTTGTAAGCAAGGGTCTTTTATACTTTACGGGAGGACCGTAAAGCGGTCTAAAATTCGATCGATAATTGGAACAATAACGCCCAATGCCTATTGATTATATATGAACTAATATGTCTATATTTATCAAAGAATTTGTTTTCATATTACAACTGTATTATGTTCACTTTATCATTCGCATTTTAGACAATTCCTATGTAGATACTATGTCTTTTGTGTATTGCCATATTTGCTTGTAGCTTATCTCCATAATAATAATTTTTAGAATGTATTGAATTATTGATGAAAGGGTAAGACTTTGTAAAAGAAAATCATTAATAGTTCACATTGGAGGGCAGAACGAGGAGGAGGGAAAGGACTATTCGTTAGTTGGCGGATTAAGTATTAGCTTAGAATATAAAGAACGAATGAAGGAGGGTATTCATGATATATATAGAATGTGAAGAAATGGTAGTAATACAAGACGAGTCTGAAATAATCTTAAGAACTGTTAAGAAGGGAGCAGAATAAACCGATTTGTTTTTTATTCAAAGTATTACACTTTTTTTTTCCAAGTCTGTTTATGTATCTTAATTTTTTTCCATGGACTTTCTGTAAAATTAGACACTTATTTGAAAGTGTTAAAGGGAAATAATGATAATTCAGTGTGTTAAACAATGATCACGGTTAATATTTGATCTTGTGATGCTTAGTTTCTGATTTCTTTTTCGCAAACATGTTAATAATAATAATAATAATAGCTAGTTCTTATATAGCGCTTTTCAGGACCGAAGGCCCTCTCAAAGCGCTTTACAGATATATATATTATTACCCCGGTCATAGGATTCAGGCTTACCCGCACACAATGTATGCACATTCTCCACTCCCTGTTGGATAAACTTGTCATTGCTTTTCACAAAGCTCTAGTACTATACTAGGAACATTGAATATTTATTTATTTCATTTTATTTTGTTAGAGGAGGGAGGGGGGCATCTATCCGTTCAGTTTTCATGGTAGTACCTAGGACTTATTTTGCGTTAGGCTTTTTAAAATGAAAGCTAAATAATATTTGTTTAAACAAGAGGGAGTAGTATTATCATTAGACCCCCTCCCTCCCCCACCCCTCGCTGCGTTGTTATTTTGAAGCGAAAATTCAGGAAATAGATGTTTGAAAATCTGTGGTAGTTTAAGAAGATAGAGAGTTGGTGCAAGTTCAGTCACACTTTAACCAATGTGTGAAAACCTTTGCGCCCCCCCCCATATTCTTGACGATCAGCGGGGAATAAATAATTTATGTAATCGAATCAATCAGGGTATCGAATAGCTAGCACTCGAAACTCGATCACTCTTTAGCTGCGTGACCCCCTATCCCTCGCTCCCTGCCAGGCTTGATCTCTGATCGGTCATAGTCTAAGGTTTGCAGACAATTTGATGTGTGGGTTTCATAACGTAATTTTACTGGACATGGGGTGTGGTGTTTCACAAAGATCCTAAGTTGAACTTATCTCTAAGTTGGACTTAAAGGGATAGTTGAGCTCTTTTGCGGAGGGCGCTACACAATTTTTTTGTTTTGTTAGATAATGAAAAACTGAGTGTCAAATTTGAAAGAACATAATATTTAAATGACAAAATCATCTTTGTTTGATCAAAATCGGTTCAGAGATGGCTGAAATATAACGATTTCTAATACTCGTGTACCACCACAAAATTAGATATTTGGAAAAAATTGAAAAAACCCGTTAAAAAAAACGAAATAACGCCTTTTACGTCGTATTTCAGCCAATGCCGATGTTGGCTTTTTTGTTGGCATTTCGTGTTGGTTATATTACGCACAACCAGCCGGCCCATGTATTGTTATTTTTAATTAAATAATTAATTAACGGTCACCATGTTTTTTGAAAGTGGAGCTGAATTGGTATGACCGTATTGGCTAAATTTCACACTTTTGGGGTCTAAAATTACCTTCATAGTAATTTTAGGTTCTAAAAGGGCGCTATAAATGTCATAGATAAGAATAAGAGCAATAACCATGCACTTTGAAGGTATTTGCGGTCTGAAAACAGAACTCAACTATCCCTTTAACGATTATGGAAAGCAGTTAGCATCTTTGAAATATTTTTAAAATTTATTTTAAAAGGCATAAAATGTAAATTCAAGTCATTAAGTTTTTCTATTATCAAGGAGATTTCATGCTCTTGATGTGAAATTTACGTTTTAAAGTCTCCTTTTCATTTAATTTCAAGAGGTCGGAAATTTTCCATACAGTTAAGCGATGTCACATTAATTTAGATTTTTATATGACGTCATTTCACATCAAGTCTAAAATACTTGAATTTCTGCTTTTGAATATATTTCATTTTAAAGCTACAAATGGCTCTCCATAGTTTTTAATTCCAACTTAGAGTTAAGTTCTACTAAGGATCTTCGTGAAACACCCCCTGGTCGTGGTGATAGCGACTTCTACTTGATGACTCAGAATCGTAAAATATGAATTTAGTCGTAGAACGCAAACAGTGGTCTCTTAATCATTCATTTGCAGTTATGATATTGCTTTTTATATTATCATATGGCTTATTCATATCTTTAATGTGATGATAAGTTCTCTCAACAAAGTTTTTCATCTTTTAAAACTACATTAGAGGAAAAGTTATTAAAAAAATAGGAAGAATGGGCGGGAATGGAGGTAGAAAGATAAAGAGAAAGAGAGAGAAATAGAGAGAGGGAAAATTTTGATAAACAATCATATTATGTTTCAAAATAGGGAGGGATGCAGAGCACCAGTACAATACTCAGAGACACGAATGCTGATAAAATACATGGAGTGAGGGATAGAGATAGAGAAAGAGAAAGCGCAGATGCAACCATAGAACAATGAAGAAGACAAAATTAAAATGCACATATAATATGTACCACTTAACTGGGGAAAAAATGACGTGATAAAACCTAAATAATCGTACCGTAAAAAAGGTCGTCTCAAGCGAATTTATTTTGAAATACAATTTATTTTAAATAAAAAGCAAACCTTTGGATGACTTTGTAAAAACAAATTTGTGCGACTAGCACTAATCGTAAGGAAGCTCACACACTCAGCTCTAACGGTCTGCTTCCTTCAAGACTACCAACCTCCTTAGTTCTCCCATCTTCACCGTTGAGTGAATGGGACTGCATCACTTTGGAGTAGCCGTCTACCAAAATACTCGGCCCAAATCAAATCACTCGCTACCTAGGGACCTCGATACTATCTCAAGATACCCCGTCAATGAAAGTCGAGATAACTTCTCTCAAACTTCGAAAATCCTGCCATGAATTGAGTGAGTGGAGGCAACCTCTTTCCCACTGCGTTTTATACTGACTTGTAATAGTGCAGTGGTTAAAGGCATGGTGTCGTAACCGAGGGGTTTCGGGTTCGAAACCAAGTCGGGGCGCAAAGAACCATTGATAAGGTGTTAATTTGAAGTCGCCGTCTACCAAAAAAACTCGGCCCAAATCAAATCACTCGCTACCTAGGGACCTCGATACTATCTCAAGATACCCCGTCAATGAAAGTCGAGATAACTTCTCTCAAACTTCGAAAATCCTGCCATGAATGAGTGAGTGAGTAGATGCCAACCTCTTTCCCACTGCGTTTTATACTGACTTGTAATGGCGCAGTGGTTGAAGGAGTGGTGTCGTAACCGAGGGGTTTCAAGTTCGAAACCAAGTCGGGGCGCAAAGAAGCATTGATAAGGTGTTACTTTGGAGTCGCCGTCAACTAAAATACTCGGCCCAAATCAAATCGATCTCTACGGGCCCAGGGACCTCGATACAATATAAAGATACTCGTCACTGAAAGTCGAGATAACTTTATTCAAACTTAAAAAACCCTGCCATGCATAAGTGAGTAGATGCCAACTAACTGTTTGACACTGCGTTATAATATGCTGATGCGTGATGGCTCATTGGCTTAAGGGTCGGTCTTGGGAGCGAGAGGTCTAGGCCTTGAAACCAATCAAGTTGGTCCACTAGTGCCATTGGTAAGGCGTTAATCGTTAATAACCAATGCCCTCGATTAGAAATAAAAACCGTAGGTCCCTTGGTTGCTTGCCTTGTCTAGATATATTAAAGATACACATCGGCATCAACATTAACCGATACAATTTCATGATCAAGAAAACACATTTACTATAACTCGGACATTCAACAGAGTTTGCCGTATTTCCCAGTCATTAAGATCGGATGCATGATGTCTATAATAATGAGTGGGAAACAAATCAGAAAATGTCATTCGGTTATGAAGCATGCCGTTCCTGGCTCTGGAACATCTATAATCATGGATACTGTGCAAAATAGGGTAGACATCAATTGACCCCAGAATATTAAATTGTAATGCCGTCACTACGATTATCGACGAAGTGGCTTTGCATCCAAACCAAAAAGATATAAAAGTAAACTAGCAAGACTAGCAACTTGACATTTTTCTATTTTAGTGAAATAAATGTAACGATGTTTGAGAAAGTAATACCGAAAGAAATTCATGCGCTCACTCTTTGTCATGTCGTTTTTACTTAACTCTAATAAAGCTAGGTTTAGTTTAAGAAATGGGGAAATATTCTTGATTTTTCTCCCAAAGAAGCAGATCAATTGCATTAACTGTGGTGACGTAATTCAACTTGACAATTGTGTGCAGTACCTTTTGCTATACATAGGTTGTTCATCATTTTATCAAGCAAGAGAGGACAAAATCACTGTTTGGCCAAAATGGGCTAACAAGAAAAGGTAAAGAAAATACGTAATAATCTCCAGTGGCATTAGCACTCTCAAAGTTCAACAATCCGGTTAAAAATCAATTAGGTCGTTGCTGAGGATTCCCCTATCCAGCTTCTTTATATCTCCATGATTTGGGGTCAGCTGACCGTGGGTCGACCAATCAGCGAGCGCGAAGCAAGTGCATTATCGCCCGGGGACACACACCTAGACGTAGAGTGGCGATGCTAATATGCCATTAGTCACACTGCCCCCTTGGCAAAAACGGTGCCGTTTTAACGCATCAAGTGTAGGATAAGGGTTCAGTCATTACTTCGTGCGCTTAACAAGCCCCTGTACTCTCAGGCATAAACCACTGGCTTGTTTAAGGGGATGAAAATATGAGTGGAGATTGCAAGAACCTGGGATAATTTTTCGAGTTCAGAGAGTTGTCGGTGAATGTAATTTCCAGCGGGGCACCGGAATTAGTGTAGAATGGCTAGAAGCTAACCGAGTTACATCAAAGGTAATTTATTCACTTACCCTGAAAATGTTGGCAAATACAATTGTTCACCCGTAATTTATTCATAGGAGACATTTTCATTCATTGTAAGAGTTTTTTCGAAAGATAAACCAAATAATGATAATGCACATGAGAACATTATATTAAGACTGAACTAGATGTGCTGGTGTTCGTAGCGTAGTTTTGTGTCACTACATGGACTTTGTCGTTTTTGTGAATTTTTCCTTCGCTTTTGCTAGACATTGTGATTAATCCGTAATATATAAGTTGAGTTTACGACACTTATTGAGGCAAACCAATTAAGTACATAGTAAAATGTTCATTTGTTGCAAAATAGAATAAGAAATATTAAATCCATGAACCTAATCTTGTAGCGAAAAGGCATTTAAAGTCTCCTTTTCATTTCATTTCAAGACGTCGGAAATTGTCCATACAGTCAAGCGATGTCACATTAATTCAGATTTTTATATGGGGTTACTCAGTGTTTAAAAGTCTAGCACAAAAATCAAATAGTTTCACTCACCTGCATTTTACATGTTTGACAAATTGATTAAAATAAAACATCAATCAAAAATCATTCCCCTGTAACCATCAAATACTGAATATGGACATTAATTTTTCTCTCTAAAAAAGAGACTTTTGGAGAACTCTTGATCATTGTCATTGCCAGAATCACAAACACACATACTCCCACACACACTTCCAAACTGATTAGTATACAAATATACACTGCCTTGAGAGATTCTGGTTAAAACTATGCGCAAGAGGTGACTCCAATAGTACTATTTGCTGAGGGGCGCAGCCCCGAAGCAAATGGTACTTTTGGAGTCACCGAGGCCCATAGTTTAACCAGTACCTCGAATATAAGGCATGGTATATTTGTTTTATATCCTGCATCAAAAATTTATTTAAAAAAAAACAAAAAAAAAACACATTTTTGGGAGAAAAAAAAAATTAACAAAAAAAATGTCAATTTTTATCTAAAAAGATTTAAAATATTTTGTTTTCATTAAATTAAGATTTGAAAAAAAAAATTGATTCAATTCAAAAAAAAAAATCACATTTTTTTTCAACTCCCAAATAGTAAACCAAAATAGTACTCTCATATATTACTTTCTAAAAATAGCTCAAATATTTTTGGTCATGTGACGAGCTCTCAACCAATCACAAGCCAACAAATTTTTGATGCAGGATATAAATGTAACTATTCATTCCAATAGAGTATACTATACAGGATGACGCACAAAAGTCGGGCCAGCGTACTTCCAATAATGTATATTTAACCGGTACAAGTAGATGGGGAATTCGTTAAGAAAAAATGTTACCAAGTTTGACAACATTGGTTGAGTAATTTTTTTTAGAAGCATCTTTGTGAAATAATGTTGAAGACATCCACTCGCAATGCTCCTTGTACCTTGTAGAAAATAAGGTATCATTGTCAGTTTCCTTGTGTATCATTCCTAACCTTTGGGCAAGCTGTAATTAATGTTAATGACTGTCAGATTAAACACAAACCTAACATTTCAAGTACTTTTTCATCTGTTTTCAGGCGTTTTTAATGACTTGTTAAGCTCAGACAAGAAATCAAACGAATTGTTTAAAACGGTGTTGCATTTTACTATAGACAACTTCGAACTTCTACCGTGCTTCACAAACTGCTCCCTAAACAAAAACTACTCTACCAAATGTGTCGATATTGGTATCATTTCTCATGTGAAAGGTTTCTCCTTCCGCTGGTACCAGTGTCAGATCCAAGATCCCCCGATAAATTCTGCTTATCTTATACGTTACATTATACATACGTTTGCCCCTCCAAAATCGATAATGTTGGAACTTACTTCCTCCTACGTTTCTCTTTTTCCTGTTTATTTATCTCTTAGAGTTCTGAAAATAAAAAGCCTACTGATAGTAGCCCGAGTCAAGGAATCCACTATTCACCACTCTCTTTAAAGCCCCTCTAAAGTGTTAGGAGCCCCAAATTTGCCAAATATTTATGGCAAAAGTTCACTTAAATTGTATCATAATGTGAAAGAGGATGTCATTTAAGACACACTTCTGCAGAGATTTTCCCCCAAAAGTGTGTTTAAAGACAAATATTGATGAAATAATACATAATTGGGGTTTTCTGTGATAAGCTTAAATGGCTCTTTTCATTTCATCGCACAATATTATTCAGCTCCGCAAATTTACGTAAGTCATCAGGCCTATCACAAGACAAACTATGCACGTCTTTTAGTGTTCTATACAGAGGCATCACCCTGGTGTTTTAATACAAGATTTTGTTGGATCTAAAAACGGCAGCAATCACTTTCTTGCACAATTTTGTTCCGCTCCGCAAATTAAACTAATTCGTATCGTCTGCTCTGGGAATAAAACGGGGAGCGTTGATGACCTCGTCCCATGATGCATCGCGTCATCTCGCGTTATGACCGGTCGCTTAGAAGAAAATAGCGTTTAATAGAGCAGAAATCCAATTTTGAGTTTCTCCATTTGCTTTTTAGATGGGATTAGAGTTCGCGAGCATTGGCCTGTTCAAAGAGGTAAACCATGGGATAGAATACAGTAGAAGGGATTAGAAAACGTGATGTTTGTTTGCTTAGCTTGTGGCGTAGCATGAGTTCGGCCGTAGAGGGGGGGGGGGGGGGGCTGGTGTTGATGTCGGGTTCTGTGTGTGTATGGGGGGGGGGGGGTGGCACCAGTCTTACTGAGTGAATGTTTTAAAAAAAATACCAAAGCCCTCGAGTATATAAAGCCAGTGTATTGAACAGGTGCAAGCATCTTCTTTTTCTAACATTTCCTGTCATATCTCCCTTTCTCTCACCTACACCTCCCCCTTTCCCCTCTCTCTTTTTTTTTTTTTTTTTTATCTCATTCGATTTTGAGGGCCATTATATTATATGGCTCCCGTAGCTACACCATCATACCAAATATTCCGTAAACGACTTTTGCAGTTCATCATCATGCATTTTGGGTTCACGTAACGTCACATAATTGGTATGGGATCAAGCTTAAGTCGTGATCATTAACAGTTCCTTTTTTTCCTACTCTTGTCACCGATGAGCCTCAGGGCATTGCCCTGTTTTGAAAGTTTTTGAGGTGGACAATGGTGACAATCATACTGATGATGATACCTGTGGTCTGAGTTGTATTAAAAGAGTTTCCTGACATTCATCATGCATTTTGACTTCAGGTAAACACAAGGTAATTGGTAAGGGAACTCGGATCAAGAATATAATACGTGACCATTAACTCTTTATATCCCACATGAATAATCTGCCACAATGTTTATTATCACCGGATAGATTATCATAGGCTTCAAACTCATTCACTTTATATTATCATTATATTGCGTACACGTTCAAAAAAGTTGTTATATTTTGCATATGCTGTGTCGCTGAAATTTAATTTGAATTGTATGTTTCGCCGAAGAAAATTAGTTCAAATTAATTATTTAATTATAATAAAGTTTCCAAAGCAAGATTAATATCTACCGGTGTTAAAATGGTCGTAATGGAACTAATCAAGACCAGAAATAGGTCATCTTTCAAAGCCAATGTGTTGCACAAATCAATTCTTTCCTCAATAATTGGTACCGTGTCGATGTGTGCAAAATTGTATGTTTGGCAAAAGAGCGACCGCTCAGAAAGGCGAAGAAAGCAATCGAAGGGTTGGGAACTGCCTATTAGTTTGTCAATAACTCTATTAGCTTGTCCAAATATTCTTCTAACTTTTATTTAACGCCATCATAAGGTTGTTAAATATTCATTATGATATTCAAATTGTTAGTATGGTTCGTTTTTATGATTCTTCGTGTTCATTTATGATGCACGTTTTGAAAGTGACACTGTGAAGTGAACTGTGTGCATTTTTTTTAGATAGTTGAAAAGAATCAAATCAAAATTAAATTAAATGGATTGAATATCAATGTTTAACTTTAAGTAATACAAATTAGTTGCTTTATTCATTCGAAATAAAAGGAAAGCAATAATACATGATTTTTGTTTTATAGTTTCCATTCAACAAATAAATATGCCAGAAAAAATAATTTTATTTATAAATGTCGGTCTATGAGGAGAGAAAAAATATAACTAATAGGATATTTTCAAATATTCCTCCATAATTTACCAATGCTTTCTTTTTCTCGTTATACCACTTTTTAAATTCATTGGTTCATATGCGCATGCTCACATGGGTTACACAGTGTGGCCTACTACATGTAGGTGTATCTCTTTAGAGGACACCGTTATGTTCCAATTCAGCTCACCATGACTGAAATTTAATAACTATGGCATCAAACGGGCAAAATTAATGCCATTATAGAGATAAGGAATCAAACAAACAGAGCGAACAGGGTTCTTGTGCACTTTCATGCACATTGTAGACTGAAACAACAATGGTGGAAGCGGCGAGAGGTGATGCGAGTTCAATCGCACGTGCATTGTCCCGCGAAACGGCGCGGCGCTACCGATATGCGCGAAATTCCCGCAGGAACAACCTGCACGAAATGACTTTATCGTTCCGTTAGTCTATTTAATCAAGTGAGGAGAAACAGACGAAGAACAGAACAAGCCACCGTTGACATCTGGACTTTGATTGCACCATCCAACAAAATCTAATACAGCATCTTGCTAACAGAGCGTAATTGGATTTAGGTAAAGACCCGAAATTTTGGGGCAATTTGGAAGAGAAGATGAATAGTTGGGTCTCCCTTTGCGCAAAACCGCGGCGTTGAACCGCTGTATTGATGTAAGTGCATAGTGTTGGCGCACGCTCGCGAACGTGTTAAAAGCAAACGGAGTGCGTATTGGGTGGCGTGAAGACGTTATGACAATCTTGTGCCAATTTTTCTCTTTGTGATGGAAGAATTTGTCCTTTTGTTGTAATCCTAGAAACATGTTTGAAAAGTCGAGTTGGGGTGTGGAGAGCGAAATTCGAAGCCCTCAGATATAATATTTGGGAGTTCATTTTCAGTGAGGTCTGTTATTTTAGTGAACAATTAGACGGCAGATGGTTCTTGCGATGATTCATACAATTGAAGATTTGTTCCTGAAAATAAAGAATTATATCTTAATACCAACTTTAAATAACTCAAATTGCTTTTGAGGGCAATAACGATTTTTCAAGAGCACCAACTGTAAAAATGAACTCAGGTACCAGAGCAAGGGATTAGCAGACCAAAGCATAGCATGTCGAAAATAAAACTTTAAAATATATTTAATTTGATTGATGATTTAAAAGTGCGACGCATACTCCGGTGACGATTGCTTCCCGATCTTACACGGGACGGATTCCTAAATTTATAGTTTACCAATCACCAACTAACACGTTTTGCTCTTGATGTGAGGGGTTCCATAAAGCTATACTCCATTTAAAATATGAGCTTCAAATATCAATTCTACAACGAGATATTTAAATTTAAATACATTCTCAGTGAACATTATTAACAATATTAAGTGTAGAACAATGCGCGGACTAGTACGTGCGTACAATGGGGCTCGCGCTGAACGCAAGACCGACTTCGGTTCCGTGCGAGCTCTAATTTATGCGGGGTTCCATGTTATCCCTTATTTTCTTCATACTCCTTAAACATTTACTTATAAAATACCAGGTAAAGATTTCAGCTTAATCTCATACATTCTAGCTATACACAATCTGTTGTGTATATCTGCTCGGATTTTTTGTCTCCAGGTAATTGATAGGCCTACACCTTAACACTAAACGCAAAGGTGAACTTTAACCCTTACCCAATGTAATTTGATGAAATGTTTCCTGCAGTATATTTTGCCGAAGCAAATGTTGGATCACCGGCGATTGATCGAAGAAGAAAAAACTAGGATTTGTTTAATGCAAGGCGGATTTTATTAAAAGTAAAGGAATCGTGTAATATGCAGTGTCTTATACGTACGTAGACGGTTATTGCCGTTCTATTATCGTGATTATGGAACGATTTCATTTTAGGTTGTAGTATACAATTATACAATGATGTTTTATAAAATGATTTTACTAATGACCGGTCATTAGCATTTGATAATGACCGGTCATTATGAAAATTACGTGTTAGGCAAACATAAATGCCTGGTCAAGTGTTTGCTCTCAACCAATCATTTGATTAGGATCCGCTTCATCATCTTATATTTTAGTTTAAGACATGAAACCATGATACCAAAGACAGAGGTAATGATTTATTGGTTTTATCGTCACGGAAGACATAGTTCTAATAGTTCACTACGAGTATTTAAAGTAAAGCATAATCATGAAAAGAAGAGGGAAAAGTGCTTGCTTTAGGGAGCCCGAAATAGAAAATAGATATAGATTTTATTTTAAAAATCACGATATGAAAAAAATTGCTATACCTAATTAATTAATAAACAACCCCTGGTCACTAATCCACTGGCCAATCTAGCTAATCCTCTTGCGTTTAGTCAAAATCAAGAAAAGAATACGGAATATCATTATTTTGACCGCGATTTTCATCTCACAGATCTGCAACTCTAGGCAGACTGCCGTTCTGGAGAGCTCGGCCGATGAGGGTTAGGGAACTGAGGGTTGTTGACCGAAAATGGTGTTATAATCTACGACTGGTCAAAAACGGGACCTTTCTTTATCTCATTGATGATCTTCGCAGGGTGCTGCTAGAATTAAATACGGTGTCGACACGGCATTCCAGTTTGCTTGAGGCAAGATTTTGTTCTCGATCTTAGTGTTTTTTGTTGTTCTAACCTATGTCGGCATATGATTTAAGAACTATATTCTCTTATCTTTTATTGAGTTTCTCTTATGTTTGTATTGTTTTTGTTTGCTTTTGTTGTTTCGATCTTACCGACTTATCGCCTTCAGGCTGGTGGTCTAGCGATGCCCCTTGTTCTAATGACCGCTTATTGTTTATGATGATTTGTATAATGGAGTAATGCGAACTTGCTTCTTAAGATAATAGATTAATACGAACTTGAAGGGAAAACAAATCGATTCATATTTTGTTCTTCGTCCACAAATTGGAAGAAAAGTGCTACATACAAGCATGACAGAAAAGAAAATCTTAAATTTGCAGACTTGTGTTAGTTATTTTGTACATGGAGGTAGGTTGTTAGTGTACTGAGTGATTTCGGTGATATGACAAAACGTTTATATAATACAAAACGGCATTTCTTGGAATGTGCTGTTTTGGTTAATTTTGATTAACTTTGGAAATGTATATTTATACTTATTAGAATGAAAGTGGCTTCCTCGAGCATGCCAATTCCAAACTCTCGAACCACGGACTTACTTTTCGCAGTTTATCATTCATAACGAATTATACAATCTCTTTTCATTATTATGGACCAGTTCAGGACCTATCGCGTTCCTTTTCTCGGATAAATGTGATTCAGCAATTTGAAAAGAATTTAACATGTAGTAAAATATTGTGCTCTCAACCGGACATACGTAAAAATCCGATGATATTAAATAACGAATAGGTTAAGGTCGTATAAGTTCCTTAATATGTACCTGTCATGACTGCATGTGATATCTGTTTCTTGACTTCGTACTTTACTCGACCAAACAAGATCCTGTTTAAAGTCTGAAATTTCTTCGGAAATATGATTTTTGTATAATCGTGACGAACCTCGCTGGATCATGTCGTTTCCACCCTTTAGGGGTACGTGCAAGAGAGCAAAAAGGCTTCAAGCCATACGATGGAAAAATCGAAGTTGGAAAAATGAGCCACCATACGATGTGATATAATACTGCCAGAGGATCGGGTGTAAGCACGATAGGTGTGGGTGTGGGTGAGGGCCTTACATGTACCCATACCCCCTGGCGGAGAGCATGATCTGCATACAATCGGGGGCTCTGAATTAAAGGCAGAGGAAACTCTTCGGGCGGCCGAAGTGCTCATCATATATTCTTCACCATTTTCTTCTCTTTTTCTTTATCTTTCACTCAGAAATTACATATGCAATACCTTTATTCTTCGGAGAGCCCCAAGAGCGGGTTCCCGTGGATGAATGAATAAATTAAAAGTTCATTCTACAAAATCTATCTCGTCGTTTTACCGAAATATTGGTGTCAATGCTCGAACTTGAATGCCGTCTACTCCAAATCAGCAACAATATAGACAATACAAACTAAATTCTTATACGGAAACTTGCAAGGAATGATTGCAAGTTATTCTCTTCGATTTTAGATTTATCTTCTCTAAATGACTTGTGCTTTTTATATTTTTGGGGGTAAATGTATTCTTCTTCTTCCTTTTCGAGTACATACCTCTTTACA
>JAVYIG010000877.1:142500-167500 GCA_035222895.1 Strongylocentrotus droebachiensis | reverse complement strand
AATATATTATTATTATTATAATATATTATTATATTATAAAAAGAGACGAGCGACAAAAGATTAGTTATTTATCATGGTATAGGAGGGTCAGGGTGTTAGGAAGAAAAAAAAGGAAAGAGAGAAAAGCAGAATAAGCAACAAATCGTGTTTATACAAGCTGATTAAATGCACTATTAAATCTTAGTGTATTAAAATATTTCTGAAGTGGAGTATTTTTCTTTTCCGTTTCTGCCGCTGATCTCGGAATCATGAACCATTTTTGTTTGCTTCACATCAACTTGTTATGTCTGTTTTTTGATTTTCACCCACTTTACACGATATCGAATGTACGCCATATTATTATTCAAAGGGAATTTGTATTTTTGTTTGTCATTAGCTTTCTCCCAGTTGTTGAGGTATATATTTTTTCTTAAGTAAATCACAATGCATTTTACGCCTTTGATCTATCTACAAACAGCTGGGATTTTCTATTTCCCCCTTCTCACACTTCCCCTCTCTCTCTCTCTCTCTCTTTCTCTCCGTCACTTTCTCTCATTTACGCCGAGTATTGAAGATTTCGGCGAAGCGGACGAGTTCATTAATAAGTTTCGGCATAAACATGAGGAAGCTTTATAGTTTGGTGCCGCCACGAATACACAGGCGCTGGTTCGAAAATCAAAGAGGCCTTCCTGGTAGAAAAAGAGAGAAGGGAGGTGTGAGTGAGAGAGAGGGAGATAGTGAGTAAGTGAGTGTGTGAGTGCGTTTGTGTGCGTGCGTGTGTGTGTTTGTGTGAGAGAAGCGTGATAGAGAGACATACAGGCAGGATGGAAGCGAGAGTGAAAGAGGGAATATGAGACAGGGGATGAGATAAAAGCGAAGCAAATATTCACAAAGATGAAAGAGGGGAGAAAAAACCTAAATATAAAGACAAGAGGAGAAAGATGGAGAGAGGGGGCGAGATGGGTATAGAGACGGAGGCAGATAGAAGAGAGGGGTATGCATGGAGAGAAAGAGCGAGAGAGAGAAATAAGAAAAGACAGACAGACAAAGACAGAGGGAAAGATAGATACATACACAGACTGAGAAACATAAAGAAAGAGCGAGAAAGAGAAGAGGGAGAAAGAGAAAGTTAGGCAGACAGAGACAGTGAGAGATAGATACATGCACTCAAACACATACACACATAAAAATCGATAAAGAAAGGGAGAGAGAGAGGGGGGGGGGGGGAGAGAAAGAGACCAACCAAACAGTCGGACGGAGAAGCCCGAGAGAAACCGAGAGGGACCGAGAAAATCTCCTCCAGATAGTTTCGCCTAACAGTCATCGTCTGGTAGATGAGAGCAACGATGAGAGTGTATTCCAGTCGTCGACCCGGTCAGTCACGCTTTCAGTCACGCTTTCATCATTTATCTTGCAATCATGACCTGTATTCATAGCTTTCTACAAGCTTCTTTGTATTTCGGGCTCGCATCTGTGAAGGATCGCATCCCAATAAAATAAGTCATATTATGATCGACCGAGGAACAATTTGACCGACAATTTTGGATGTAACTTGCGGGGAACAAACCGTGTGCGATCAGACCAGTTTGGTTCACTGGGCGACTTGGGAGGTGGATGAATACATGTTGGACGATATCTGATTGTTGACGAGTTTGGGGATTTCATTGATACTGTTCGTGGATATTGGAGTAACGACTCGTCGTTAAACTTGCTTTTGTCTCGTACATTGTACATGCACGGACTTCTCGAGTTATCCATAACCAATTTGGCCATAGTAAAAGGAGCTTTCAGATTTTGATTCTATACATAAGCATCACCATCTACTTTTAAAACATTATTCACAGAACGTCGAAATTAGTCATCTTGCAATTTATGAATATTAATGGGATTTTTCTTTGTTGTATCTTAGACTGGAAAAGCTGAAGAGTATTCCTGGATATTGAAACTCTTTTTCATGGGGAGAATGTATCACCTCGAGGTGGTGAAAAGCGCTCTGTAATACAATTTCAGCGACTCTGTACCTCTGTCATCAGTTCAGAGCTCTGTATTTCAGTTGATGCCCAAATAATTTGAAGTCGATGGTTTTTACCTCCTTTTAACTGTACAAGAACTTTATGTTATACTTTCTACGTTAAGCTGACTTAAAAGTGATTTGGCCTATATCATCAATAAACAGTCAGCTAGCAATAATTGTATGAGGCAAATAAATTTAGTTTTTTGATTGTATCGCCTCTTTGTCATTTTGAGATTGGATCCCTTTTACTCTACCACTTTCATATGACAACACATGTGTCTTGCATCGGAAGGCAGGACGTCAAATCGTATGCCGCAAGAGGGGTATAATATCCATGATGTCATTAATCAACTGATTAAGCATAAATAATGTTATGACCCCCTCTTCGTCTGTCCTCGCCAGGTAGAATCCTCTTCGCTTCGATCGTCATCTTCCACGTTCACTCTCGTCATCTTCTACTTTCACTAGCCGCAAACGAGCGCTTGTCTGGCAGGGAGGGGGAGTCCTCGATAAACTGGAATCCAACTATCTCTTTCCAATTTTTCATCTCCGCACGGACTATAATATCGGAATCTCCCAGCCTGTGCCGATTTCCTGAGCGCCCATCCATCCATCCATCCGCCAGGAGTGATTCATGCGTGCGGCAGACTGGTATAGCGGCGGTTGCTGGTGATGAAGAGCATATGTGATGAGCCCAATCTCATCCCGGAATTAATAGCTGATGAAAGGAGGGTAAGTTTTTAAAAACCAACATCTCTTTTTTTTCTCTCGGTCTATCGAGATTGACGCATCTGATTAAGGATAATGCTAATGATATTACTTGACAATTGATTGTTAACCCATGTGTGATTTTCGTTGTGATTTTGAACTTTGATGCATATTAATTTGTAGGAGAAAACCAACATCATCTTTTTTCGGTCTCTCGAGATAGTTATTGACGCATCTGATTAAGGATAATGCTAATGATATTACTTGACAATTGATTGTTAACCTATGTGTAATTCGTTATTTTCGTTGTTGTTTTGAACTTTGATGTATATTAATTTGTAGGAGAAAACCAACATCATCTGATTAGAATTTATTTCAAAATGTTCTTATAGTTTTTTTTTCGTTTTGTGTCCCCGCGAAACTGTGAGTTTTAAACAAACGTTTTTTAATCCAGCTTTAAATTACATAATTTCAAACATCATATTTGTTATTTCATTTACCATGTTCACAGCCCTTTTTATCAAAATTTACTACGTTCTTGTTTTTGTTGATAGTGTATCTTATAGCTTTAGACATTATGATGCTTGTGCTAAATTGCCAAAACTTTTGCAGTACTAAAAAGCCTGTACGTAATAAGAAAGTAGAAATTGTAGATACAGAATGGAGACAGGGAGGAAGAGAGAAAGGGTAAAAAGGGGGAATGGAGGGAATACAGGGAATGAAGATGAAAAAAGGTAAGATGAGGGAGAGGAAATAAGCTTCATGTTCCACCAATCTCCATCTTCCTAGGGGCGGCAGAGCGTCCTTGAAAATGGGCACTTTCTGTAAATAAGGGGCACCTGCAAGGGTAACATAAACGCAGAAAAGTACAATTTGTAGACATTGGTATATACCCCTGTATTGTAATGAATACATTATATTGGATGATCTTCAACACTTCCTCTTTACGTGGTCGAAGATACTGTTACAGCACCATATTTTACAGCTCTGTGTAATTGTCTGAATATTCATATGCGAGCTAGCGAAGCGACCGAGCAAAAAATAAAGCTGCGATTTGTGAGGTCGTATTGAGACCGATTCCATTTTTTCGTTTAGATTAAATCACAATTCCTGATGTTTTTTTAAGCACAGCCTCATAATGGAAGAAAGAATAAGGCTTTTGATATGCAGCTTAATGGGAAACTATGAACGCAAGCGAGCGTACCGACCGAGTTTTTAAGAAAATGCTCTCAGACGCTTTAAATTAGGGGCACATGTTAAAGAGGTACGATAAATCTATTGTTGCCGGGGGAGAGGGTTAATTAAGCCAACGTCTCTTTTTAACACAAATGACATGTGATGATGTAAATGCAGTTGTTATGAAACACATTCATAGTTGTGATCTAATATTCTTGGACACCAGGGAATTGATACGCTTTTAGCAGTTAATGAGAATATGTCATGAAAGTTTAAAGGGGCAAACGTTAAGTATTATAATATATTAAATTGGAGGGACATTTGATAGCGTTGAAAACGAGCACGACTTTATTCTAAAAAAGGGGCACTTAAACAAGTGGGGGCACTATGACCCCTCTCCCCCTCCCCTCTACCCTCTAGGAGCAGCTCCTCAGCTTCTTCCTCAGACCATCATCATATTAGGCTGAATCTTGAGGAGCATACCCGGTTGGTTGGGCACACGTTCAACTTGTTCACACGAGTTTCCTATTGAGGGTTCGGCTTGAGAGCAGACGTCAAATAAACACTGCACTTTGGTCCATCTCACTCACAGAACGTTCACACTCGCGCCAGTTTTCATGGACTTTTCGCTTAAAATGGCGCGCAAACCGAACATCCGGGACACATAACCTGAAGCCGTCTGCCCTTTTGTGTGATGGATGATGCGTGAAGCATAATTTACGCCGAAATCGGTACATACATATTAATTCATCAAGCGACCGCTATTAAAAATCGCACCTTGCAAGCGTTATGATCGCTAATCTCATATTGTGCCAAACATACTTCACTTTGCAGTCAATATGACACGAAATACTTGACTCTGCACTCATTATTTACCAGACACAGTTATGTTTGATTATTTTAACCGCTCCACACTAAACTTACATATTATAATGATTGCTAAATATATAACCATAACCGCTACACACTGAACTTCGCAATCACTGTGACCGTTAAACACAAAACATTACAATAATTATGACCTCTACACACTTAAATTTGTCTGCATTGTGGCCGCCACACACTTAAATGTTCAATAATTAATAATTAACAAAGTACACAGTTTACTTTGCAATCACCGCGACTACCAAACTCCCTGATTTTTGCAATCAATGTGACATAAAAACATCCTTAACGTTTTGCAATCATTGTGACTACAAATACCATAAACTTAGCAATCATTGTGACTACAAAACACCCTTAACATTGCAATCATTGTGACTCCAAAACACCCTAAACTTTACAATCATTTCAAAGCTACACACTTTAACCAGGGATACCTCCCTGCTTTAACTTGCAATCGTTATAATCCTCACATGGCTTGGTTTTAGTATCATCGTGATTCGCTCCCCAAGTATTTTCATTTTACGATGTCATTCTCACCGTTTATTTTACGACACCACCACTTCTTGCAAAGAAACGTTAAAAAATGTTCTACATTTCTACTGGCAGTGTGGTTCGGCCTTCTCAGAGTCAAGTCGGCGCTGTTAAGGAGTTCTGTAATGCTCACCTATTTGCCTTGCTTCTTATAAATCATTCTACCATATCCCAAAACCATTCTATAAATATTGGATTGGCAAGTTGAGTGGCAATGGACGCCGAAAATATTTGGATGGTGAGAAAATTGCTGATTTTCTCCCAGAAATAGCAGTTCCCTTGAGAGTGCACGTTATGTTTTCGTACATGATCATTTAGCGACGGGATCCCTTCCTTTAATGTTATATTGTAAAATTGTTTGGTGAGTTATTTGACTGATTAATCACGTTTTACCAAAAGAAGTAAGTTATGTTTCCAAATAAGGCAACCACGGGGACATATGCCTTTAGGTCCTATTCGAGGGACTTGGTTATGCGGTTATACATTGCCTAAGGGAAAAAGCACGTTGGCTTGGTTTCGAACCCCAGATCTTGAGATTACGAGACCACTGCTCTAATAACCTGTTTTTGTATAATAGCATTCATCACATATCACATTTAGTTATAACGTCCCTTTGCGCTTCAAATAACGCTAGAGATTATGATCTCCCCTTGGACACCGACAACCGTTATCAGCGCGCAGTGTATATCAGCGTCATGCCAATGAACGTTAGTGCTATAGCAGGCATTCGAACCTCGTTCCTTATGGTTTACAGTCCGGGGACGTATGCGCTACGCCACAGCACTTTCCTTTCCATTATGAAACGCCATCCGCATTTATCGCGCATGCAGCATTGCTGAACTCTAGGATTTGTAGGGTTCATGAAGCACGCCCTCATTATGACCCCTTGTCGACCTCTCTCTCTTTAATCCAAGCATGTTTACTGGACTTCTTTAAGCTAGGGTTTCCTCGTTTTGAAATACAGTCGATAAATATTTTCATGACCCGTGGCAAAGCATGTTGTAGAGACCATTAAGGCGTGTTCAGATATAACGCGGAAAAACCGCGGCGGAGCGATAGGAGGGGCAATGTGCCAGGCATGAACCCTATCGTAGTCGTAGTCGATGTCGAAGTCGAGTGGTTAAAGCACTTGAGTTGACATTCAAAGGTCGTGGTTCGATTCCCGACACGGCATTAGTGTCCTTTGGCAAGGCATTAATCTTCATTTGCCACACTCGACCCACGTAAGGTAAATGGGTATCTGTCAGTAATTAATTTGAAATGCTGGAGCGCTGTAATGGCAGCTAGATCGACGGCGCTATAGAAATGCCTATTACTATTATTACATACAAGACTCCATTATTATTATATCAAGGACAGTTCTTGATTCCAGCATGCATCTTGTTAAAATTTGGTTGGAACAAAATAATTGTTTGCTCTTGTTGTTTAAGGATCAAGTTCTAAGAAGTCTTGAAAGTTCGGATGAATTTGTCATCGTATATCAGGCGGAAATAGAAAAGTAAATGTTTTGTTGAAGTAATATACTCTTCCTTCTTCATGAATAAATTGATATCCATTAAACTTAGGGAGATACCAAAGTGAAGGGGGTGGGTGGGAAGGAGGGGAGCTAATAGAAGTCTCATGCCCCAGTACCCCCTCTTTACTCTGCATTTCTCATGCAAAATTTGATGGATGGATAGATATTAAGCAACTACTTGATCAAATTTCATGTTATCATAGATAATATGTTCAATACACGTTTCTGAGTTGTGGAAACTCTTGCCAATAAAAAAATTCATGATCCCAAGTTGGCAGTCATACGGACTACGAACGCCAATTAAACCTTGTCAAAGTAACACAAAAGGAGTATATAATTCGAAGAAAATAAGACAAAAATGAACATTGGATTTAAATTGCATGCTATAAAGTCCACGGGCTTCATGCGAAATAAAAGGGGAAATGAAGTAATATAGTGTTGTTATTGCGACGCGCTTGGTTGCATGCATCACCTCGATTAGCGGTGCTCACCCATCAAGTCTCCGCCTAACTCCCCCGTGGATGGAGGACCTACTTTACCCCGGACCCGCTGAAATCTTCAGGGTATATGCAAATGGGTCTTTCCAAAGAAGAAGAGAGAAAATACCGTGTGATTTAAGAGCTGGTTGGCGTCAAATGATTACATTTCCAATCAACCAAGCGTGGAATATATATGATGAGGGATAATTCTGAAAATGTCCTTATCTTGAATTCAATTACTAATGCAATCTTTTAAAAATGGCCGCTTAATGAAAAGCCCGCAGAAAAAAGGGGGAAATGCGATTCTTTTCGGATACTGAGCAATGTGATGATCTTACAAGTGACATGTTGTTGGTTTTTTAAGAAAAGGAAGTGTAGCGTCAATTAAGGAGAAGTATTGCCGCTAAAATAACAACTTACTAACAACGTTTTTGTTGCCTAATGGCTTCATTATGGCGATTGTAGCCAGAAAATGCTGAGATGTAGAAAATAAAGCCCCCCCCCCCCCTTCCTTCGTCCCTTGTGATCCTACAGACAAAGGCCAAATAACAAAGAAATTAGCTTGCTGAGTCAGAAACAAACAGAGGAGATTGAAGAAGGTGTCAGTGTCCTCTATTTTAAAACCAACATGCTTTGCAATTTTCCTTCAGTCGGTACAAATTCTTATGTGTATGTGTATTTATGTAGGCCTATGTCCCCCCAAAACAACGTTTTTCTTAACTTAATTGTGCCGTTTCTGTGACGTGATCAAACTTTTTCATCAAGGTATATCTTTGAGCTGTAAAGGTAATGCCCCTGGTTTCTTTCCTGCAGACTCTCTGCACATTACCTAGGAAACGCTACTGTTGCTCTTATTTTTTGAAAAGACGTGAGATACGCCGAAAATCCGTGACCTACATTTTTTAATTTAAGGCGTGAACTTTTCTGTCTCATCACTTTGTGCGTTAGATACATATAATGAATATTTAATATATTCATGAGAAAAAGATACCCTATCACCAAGCTTATAGTTAGATGAAGTATGAGTTCTCATATAGTGTTATAACAGGGGTCGTTTCAGGGTTTGGTATGCTATGGAAAGTTTGTGAAGGTTACGAGTTAGTATAAGTTTGAAGTCGGTAAAGGCAAATGTAATGGTAATGCGTTCGTCATGATTACGTAATGTGAAAATTGACCATTAACTCATTGTTTGATAATTCATGGTACTCTCTATACAGTGCGTCCCAGAAAAAACGAAACCGAGAAGTATCGATGTTTTATCATAACTTAATCACAATCATAATTAATGAATGATACATATTTGGAAAGCTTAGAGTCTCCTCTTTCAGTTGATGCCACTCAGATGATACATATTTCACGCATGAGTGATTAAAAGCAATTTGAAGGAAGGAAACCAAAAAGACATTTGGCGGGCGGTATCTGAATTTCGACGAAAAATTCACATTTCCAGAAAGTTGAGTTTCTGCCCTTTCATATGACACCTCAATCAGGAAAAATGAGCGAAAAATAACAAAGTTCTATTTGTTTAAAGTAGCCCTTACATTTCAATAATTTTAACAAACGAATTCGTTTTCACTGGTTGCCTGCCGTAGCAAAAAGCAGATTTGACAAAAGACTTAACTCCGTTTCGTTGACAATCAGCCATGCATGAAGACTCTCGTCTACGGCTGATTGTCAACGAAACGGAGTTAAGTCTTTTGTAAATTTCGTTTATTGATACGGCAGGCAGCCAGTGAAAAGGAATTCGTTTAATCAAATTATGGAAATGCAAGCACTACTTTAAACAAACAGAACTTTGTCATTCCTCGCTCATTTTTCCTGATTGAGGTGTCATATGAAAGGGCAGAAACTCAACTTTCTAGAAATGTGAATTTTTCTTCGAAATTCAGATACCACCCGCCAAATGTATTTTTTGTTTCCTTCCTTCAAATTGCTTTTAATCACTCATGCGTGAAATATGTATCATCTGAGTGGCATCAACTGAAAGAGGAGACTCTAAGCTTTCTAAATATGTATCATTCATTAATTATAGTTGTGATTAAGTTATGATAGAACATCGATACTTCTCGGTTTCGTTTTTTCTGGGACGCACTGTATAATAAAGGAGAGAGAGAGATTGGGATGGAATTGTGACAGGGAAAGAGATGGTGTATAATAGTGGCCGGATGGTGTATGCATCAGACAACAAGCAATAATACATCGTGTAGATGTGTAACTACGAGAGAGAGAGAGAGAGAGAGAGAGAGAGAAAGAGTTAGAGAGAGGGAGATATAGAGTAGATAGAGGAGTAAGAGGGGATAGGGAGAAAGTTAGAGAGGGGAGATAGGGTGTGCGTGTGTCGTGTGTGTTTATGTGTGTGTTTGAGAGAGAGACACACACATAGAAGAGAGAGAGAGAGAGAGAGAGTAAAAGAGGATAAATGTCACAAGGTTGCAATATCATGCACAGCCTATGATAACTACAAGATCCTTTGTTTGCGTAAGGTGCACTGACGTAGCGGGTACCCTTTGATACTAACTTCATATCAGGTCTAGATAGCAGAAAAATCCCATGTTATGACAGGCCGAGATTACAAGCGATCTACTTCCAAAGACGTTCATAGCGAGATGACCCTTAACTTATAAACATACAGAAATAGTCCCCTTAAAGGGACTTGATAACATTGTTCAGATGAGAGAAAATAGTGCTAAGGAAGTGCCTTGAAAATAAGACATAAAACAGGCTTTTAAATATGTTTCGACACTTAAATATTTGGAATCGTATATAGAGCGAATTCATTGCTTGGTGACGATTTACATTCACCTAAAATTGTATTGAATTATAATAATATAGTTGGGAGAATTTAGGAATCGATCAGATAACTTTTTCCCAATTGTTATCATTAGTAATGGTCTTTCAAATAATCTTTAATTTGTACAAAACTGCACCCAGCAATAGTGGTAGATTTTCGGCTACTTAGCTGAGGGGTGCGATAATATTTAACACCCCTCTAGGTGCCTATTTTAGGTGTTGGTGTAATGTTAATGGTGTAATAGGTGTGGTGTCATATGGCAGAGACCTATACGTGTACTAAGATGTACCAAGAGGTACAATAATGTGGACACAATGGAACAAAATATGGACTTCGTCTTCTATTGGAACTAAACACTGCATGAAGAAGATAAGGGCCCCGTACACCTTGCCTAAGAATTGTGCTTTATATACCATATGTCGATGATTACGGTAGTTTGAGACGCATTTATTCCAAACTCAGAGATAATCTTGAGTTATGGGGATGGAACTGTATTGCGAAACGGAGCATCTGTGCGGATTTTCTGAATGTAGAAATACTTGCTTCGTATAACTAAGACCGATGATTGGTCTGTATTTTAAAGTAGCATTAAAGGCATCGTCTAAACAATCGTGCAAGATCATCTCGAGTGGTTCAGTCTATATAGCAACATACAATTTGTAGTTAATGATGGGCATTTGTGTGGCTGGATAGTACGAAGTATGAACTGGGTCGATTACCAATATTCACCTAGCACGGTGGAAACACGAACTGTATAAATGATGAAGTCCAAATGTGTATCTGTAAGGTCCGTGGTATATGAAAGGGGATTACAGATTATTCTGCCAGTACACCTCGGGATGGTTATGTCTGTGGAAACACGGCCTGTGCAATAAAAGAAGACCAGTCGTAAAGGGGTCGTGTATGGATTATTCCAGATCACCTCGGGTTGGTTCTGTCAGTGGAAACACGGCTTGTTAAAGTGATGGAGTCCTATCATGTGTCTGTATATTGTGAGGTATGAAATGGGTCATTATGCCAGATCACCTCGGGTCCTTTTCGTAATTAATGAAGGCAAGTTACACGTCTGTATCAGTATGAAAGAGTTAGTCCACGAATTATGCAGCAGCACCTCGGGGATGTTCTGTTTGTGGAAACACTGCCTGTATCATAAAATTAGTGAAGGTCAGTCGTGTGTCTTTTCAGTGCGAGGTATGAAATTTGTCATGAAAGGTTATGCGTATCCGGACACCTACCCCCCCCCCCCCTGGACATCCCCCTCCCCCGGATAACCATCCCCAGTCAACTTCCCACCAGGACAAATACCCCCTAGGGTAGTTGTCCCGGAGGTAGTTGTCCTAGAGGATGGTTGTCTGGTGGTAGTTGTCCGGGGGTATTTTTCCCGGGGTAGTTGTCCAGAGGATAGTTGCCCTAGGGGATAGTTGTCCAGGGGGTACTTGTCCGGGGGGTAGTGTCCTACAGGGTAGTTTTCCAGGGGGTAGTTGTCCAGGGGGTAGTCGTCCTAGAGGGTGGTTGGCCTAGGGGGTAGTTGTCCTAGGGGGTAGTTGACTGGGGGTGGTAATCCGGGGGTAGTTGTCCGGGGGTAAGTTGTCCCGAGGGTAGTCGTCCTAGAACCAAGGTTATCATGCTGGATCCCCCATAGGGTTGGTTCTGTTTGTGTGAACACGGCCTGTATCATGGAATTAATGAAGGCCAGTCGTGAGCCCCACTAATTTCACACTTGGTCAAGTAGCTGAAAACCCTCTGCATCTTTTAAGGTCAAAATCCCGGGTGGAATTATGAGATTTGATGCAATCAAACTCCCAGCTCAGGCCTATACACTGTGGTGATCACTCAACCGTGACGCCACCCATTGCATGCACGCACCCTTTCGCATGATGGCGTTTTATAGGCGTTAGCACCCGGCCTGGTGTACAACCACATCTCTGCTAAGATAAAGACGCGTGGTGTCGTTCTTTGTGCACCAAGAAGGGATCGGGCACCATGCATGAGCACTGGTTAGTCGTGAAAAGATGCGGCAGTGTTAATCTTATCCTGAAATTAAAATGTAGGTGATGACAACATCCATGGTTATTCTGATATTATTGGGAGTTTTATGTATGTTACTTTGTTTCTTCTCTTTCTCCATGCCTCCCCCCCCCCCCCCTCTCTCTAAATGTTATGTTGATCGCATTAATATAAAACTGGGACAATTATTGCTAACAGACTATTTTCTTGCATGGATAAACAATTATGTTTTTTGAAATGTCAGGTTTAAATTGTCATAAAGCCGGTTTTATAGATTTTTGTTTGCGTCGTCGGGCAAGTATTATACGCCAATTTTCGCATAGTCGGAGATAGAGTATTCAAGAAGAGTTATACATAAAACATGTACGGTAGAAGGTGAAGATAGTTTGTGAATGGGCCTTTCTCACAAAATATAAATTAAACCTAGATCATGAGATCCCTGTAATGGAGTATCAATATAAGCTAATCAAACTGTTTATGAATGAAGAAAAATCCATCACGCGTAAACAAGCACGCATCATGAGCCAGCAAGACACATATTTTATGTAACTGTTACTCTATTTCTACTTCCAAAGAATGTTTATATTCCCTTCTTATTTCCCACTTGGCTCCTGAAAGCTAGTCGTCTCGTTCATAACGACGTTATGCAATAAACATTTAATTTCTAATCACATTTCCCTCCATTACTTGATTACAAAAATCGTTTCTTAACCTCATTATTCCCCCCAAACAAGTGATAAATATTCGCTGGTTTTTTTTTTCTCCGCATAATGGTCTTGTCTGACGAAGTATAGAAAGCGAGAACTGATGATGATTGTAATGCATGCATATCAACCACAGCCGACGCCATTGCCAAAACTTGATTTATCGTCTTCGGGCAAAACAAACCCAATTTTGAGGTTTTCTGTGTCTTTATGATTTATAATCTGTGGGTAGATAAGTAGCGAGGGTTCGCTGACTTGGTAATTAATGATAAATCATCCAGCCGACGAGGGTTTGCGTGAAATCGGGGGGAAATTATTGCGAGGCCAGCAGACTTACAGACAAGACAGGACAGACGGAGAGACGGACATGAATGCATGAAACGAGAAAGACAGCAAGAGAAGGAGATAGATAGAGAGAGGGAGAGAAAGAAAGATATAATGAATGAGCTAAAGAAAATTCTTTAAATATATATTGTAAAATTATTATTAAAAAAACAATATAGAGAGGTAGATACGAGGGAAAAAATGATAGCAAGGTAAACAGAGTGTGGGAGAGAGAGAGAGAGAGAGAGGACATAATTATTTAAAGAAAGAGATAGGTTGAAAAGATTGATATATGTCTTAAAAGGAAAAAGGGGGAGAGCAGAAGAGAAAAAAGGTTTGTATTGATGAAAGAGGGGGTAATAAAGGCAAGGAGTAAGAGAGAGAGAGAGAGAGTGGTACGCGGAGAAAGAGAAATTACACAGAGAAAGATAAATAGAGCAGTAAGAGAGCGAGATAGAGCGAGATATATTATATAACATGTATACAAAGAGAGACGGAGAGGGGAAGTGCAAAATGAGAAGATGAAGAGGAGGAGGGGGGGCAAAGAAAGATACAGACGCAGAGAAAGAAGCTAAGATGATTTACAGAGGTAGTCAATGAAAT
Organism: Strongylocentrotus droebachiensis; assembly: GCA_035222895.1. Classification (NCBI taxonomy): domain Eukaryota; kingdom Metazoa; phylum Echinodermata; class Echinoidea; order Camarodonta; family Strongylocentrotidae; genus Strongylocentrotus; species Strongylocentrotus droebachiensis. The sequence goes on along the minus strand of JAVYIG010000877.1, from coordinate 153,783 downwards.
TATTTTGTAGATTATGAATTTTCATTTACATGTAATATGAACCCGCCAGGCCATTTCTGTCTCATTATTAACCTACTTACATTAATTCATTGGCCTAATTCTGAAAATGCGAAATATTTTCTCAAGACGGTAATTCACATAAGACAATAACATTTTGATTTATTCCGGTGTTTATATATCAAATTCACATCTGTTATTTTAAATAGTTCCAGCATTGATTTGCTTAGTTTTTCATCAGCCTAGAGCATTTCTACGTCTGGAAATCTATTTTAATATACAAAATCTACAAAACAAATATACCAAATCTGAAGAAAGAAAAAACAATTCGTGGGGATATTGCTAACTGTTTAGCAATAATAAAATCGGAATCTTTATAGCTCTTGAATACGCGCTACGTCAGCACCCTACGCACTTGTTACACTGTTGAATCAACATCTAAAAGAGCTGGGAAGTGACAGCGTTTTGAAGATTTTGGTATATTTTTATTTCCAATATAAAGCTGGATTTGCCTCTACAGTGTTGAATCCAGTAATCGTAAAATGTGGTACACTTTGAAAAGGCTGTCACGCATTTGTTTCTTTCAAAATGTGGATATAACACTCTACCTTCTCGAATGTGCAGTATTACCAGTGGGTCATTGGTTGTTATAAACACACGATGTAATGTGTGCACTATCTCCACACCCTTTGGAAGATTTTCATCGAAATATATATATATATATATATATATATATATCATCTTAATATGTGTACGCATATTGAGATTTTTTTTTTCATAGGTTTTTATTCATTTCTCTCATAAAGAAAATGTTTACATAATTTATAACATTGTATACAAACTAACAAAATAATTTTAACATATAGGTCTTAATAAATTTGCAAATGAACTTTTACATTTACATACAAGGTTCCAACTAAAGTTACACATTTACAGATGAAAAATATTCACGTAAAACAAAATTATATTTTCACAAAAGGACATTAGTGCCACGGCGGGACTCGAACCACGGACCTTGTGATCCACAGTCATGTAACATATTCACTCGACCACGACACGACCAGATGATATTGTCAAGGAGTCGATAGCTAGTTTTTAGGTCGACAACTTCCGATTTTTGAAGTTTGAGATTTCGAAGTTTTCAGAGAGCTGTTATTCCTCTGACAGACACTAAAATAGTATATCATTTATATATTCTTGTAATCAATGACTTATAAGCTTTCCTGTGATACATAATAATTCATCTATTTCATTTTTCACTTCCGACACGGTCTTTTAAAAGAAAATTCCCAAGACATACTTGAATACTTGATCCATTTTTTCACATTGTTGGCAATATATTGTGTAACTGTGCTCATATTCAATTGATAAATAATTGTGACTCTATATAGTTCCAGAAGACGGTTAGATCAATTTCAGGTCGTCTCCAAAACGCATAGGAAGGAACTAATACGAAAGCTAACTTCCTGAACTGTATACCTTCGGGATAACTATTTGTTCCTTCCTGATAAATTGTTCTGATAGATAAATTGTTACTTCTAACTTATCTGAACAATTTTTAAATAGTCATTTCCCTATGATTGGCCTTAGCTTCTTCGTAGATCCCCCAACCGATCCCCAAAAAGAATTCATTCTCATCTCCTTTTCAGCGTTCATGTATATCTAGAAAGAGTGTCAAGTCATTAATTTCTCCAAAGCTTTCGAGGCAAAGTCTAATCTAAGTCGACGTGATAAAATGGTCATCGTGGCCGTATAGTTGGAGCCAGTCTGATAAAGCAAGAGGGAAAAAAAATTATGTGGGCAATGTTCGCTAAATGAGATGCAGGGTTTCTTTAAAGGAAGCATGTGGGGGTACCACACACAAAAATATCAAAAAGTCGGAAAACCTTTACCCTGTTATTCTTGTCAGTTTATTTGTTGATGATCACATTTGTAAATAGTCAAGTTTTTAAAAATATATTACAATGATCCAACACGATCGCGAGTACTTTCGAAAAAAAATCAATTCAGGGGCGATTTCACTACCCAATTGTATATCTCAAAGATACCATGTTAGATTACGTAATACTAGAACATCATTCTAATGTGCGTACATTTGAAAGGTGATGAACAAGGCTGTTGACATTTGTTTTTCGAAAGTCTTTGCGATCCTGTTATACGTAATTAGTATTATAGATTATTCTTAACCACCTGAATGTTTTAAATGTTTTGTAATACTAGACATTTAATAGTTGAAAGCGGGATTAGCCATTGGCGGGATTGCATGATATTGTTATGATTGAATGATTCACAGTGCAATGTATTTTTATTTGAGGAGTTGCATTTACTTAAAGTACATAATGAAAGAGAAGAAGTGATCTAGGTATGGTTAATAGACATCCAGCGCTTATACAATTTAGACATTTTTAACATTGGGCATTCAGACTTTATGTAAATCTTTTGAAACGACCGCAGAAAACATATTGTCGAATGCTTGCCCGAGGAAAACTCCCCTTTTCTTCCAATGCCTCTATATCATATTCTAATATAATTTTTATAGTCAGATAATATTTTTTAAATTTGAACTATTTCTATCATTAAAGTCATACGCACATTATGAAAATGCGCTTTAAGATACCCCCTTTTATTCCCCATATCTACGCTATATACTACCACCCCTTTCCCCCATGCCTTCATTACAATTTACTCCGCTATCCCATCGAGTTCTGAAGTGGCGGCACGAGGAAGAAGAAGAAAAAAATGAGTTGAGCAACGGGATGAAATCATGCAGCAAAAAGTTTGGATTTGAGCCTTCGAGATGATTAGATATTGTTAGAACCTTGATGAAAAAAAATTCTCGTTCTTTATCGGACACGACTGGATCTGTGCTTCGAGCCATCATGGTGGAATTTTTGTCAGGCGTTGACAATTATTGAGAGAGAGCCGTTTATTTATAGGAGCATTTAGCAGATATTTTGCGATACTCGGTGAGAAATTGCACAGGGGATTGGATGCGGGCTGGAGATGCCTGTCTGGCGTCGAAAGCATATACACTTGGCGCTGTTCAGAGCTTAGTTATAACGCCTTTCAACATTCTTCTTAATCTTGCTTATCTCTGACATCATTTAGATTTATGGTGGACTCATTGGATTTGTTTTGTTTTTTTCTGGCTCTTTGACATGCAACTTACTCGGACAAAGGTTATTCCACACATTTCTACTTTCTTCCACTTTCACTGTCGCTCTTTCCCTCCCATCCCTCTTTGTTACCCCCCCCCCCCCCTTATCAAATTAAAAAAAAAAACTCTCCTTCTCTTTCTCTCTCTCCCACTAGCTCGACTTTAAGAAGGTTCCTTCTTTTTTCCTGTTATATCTATTTCTCTTCTTTTTACTCTGACCCTCTCTCTCCCCTTTTTACTATGTTTTCCGTTTTCCAAGTCTAATACTCTACATTCTCTCCTCGCCCCCCCCCTCTCTCTCTCTCTCTCTCTCTCTCTTAGACACATACGCACGCACACACTCACTCTATTTCCCTTACCTTTCTCCTTTTCTCCCTGTTTCTGCCCTGGTTCATTTCTATTTTATGATTTTCTGAACTGACTTTAAATTCTCTTTTCTCTCTCTCTCTCTCTCTCTCTCTCTCTCTCTCTCTTTCTATCTCTCTTCGTCCCTCTCGCTTTAGAAGGCGGTAAATCCAAGAAGATGTAATTCAATCATCAAAATCAATAAGCTTCATCATTTACTTGATTGCTAGTAAGCTCGTTCCATCATGCATCATTCCGCCAAGGATCTCTCACTCTCTAATTTTACTCTATTGCATTCTATCCGTGGTCTCTCTCTCTATCTATCTCTCTTTATCTCTCTTTCTCTCCCCCCCCCCCTCTCTCTCTCTCTCTCCCCCTCTCTCACTCTCTTTATATATATATATATCCTCTTTATTTCTATTTTTATTATATGTAACTCCATCACAATTTATAATCATTCTACTTCTTGCAATTTTCTTTTTCTCTCTTCTCTTCCGTTTTACTCTCTTTCCATTATTCCAATTTGTATTTTTTTAAAACTATTTCACACTTCTCATAATCACATCCCTCCTCTTTTTAATTTTCCCCTCTATTTTTGTCTGAACACGCTTTCCTTTTCTCTTTATCTTTACCGTATATTTCAAATATTTTCCTTTCTCTCTCTCTCTCTCACACACACAAACACACACAAGCACACGCACACACACACAAGCACACGCACACACATTCTTCTCTTTCACCCACTCCTGATTTAACATATTTCATTTGTATATTTCTTCTCTATTCATAATAATAATCTTTTTGTTTTCTTCTTCAAAATCTCTCTTTTTTTATAATTTCTTATTGTTATTTTAAAACCTTTCTCCCTTCCCTCTCTCGTATCTGTTATTTATATCTCTCTCTCTCTCTCTCTCTCTCTCTCTCTCTCTCTCTCTCTTCCGCCGGGCTGATCAGTGGAAACATTCTCCGAACGGTCTTTCGGTGATATGTCAGTCAAGCTAGCATCATTTCTCACTCTGCATGATCGCTTTAAAATGATTACCTTGCAAACATGGCGCTGAAAACCCCAAAACTGAAGGGCCTTCTGCAATCATCATTCACTCATGACCACCAAATCAGTAAACAGTGCAGATTTCTATCCATGTTTCAACATAATCCATTTCCATATTCAAGTGGAAATTTGCTTAAATAGATCCCAGAAAGGCTACAAGACGAAGAAACTATAAGATTTTTGTCAATATTATTAGGAAAGCTAATGTTTTTTGCTGAGCGCTGAGGGCACTATTCAAATTTTGAATTCTCTATTTGATTATATTAATCTAGTTGAGATTAATATTTTGGTTAACGGATTAAGACGCTGATGAAGTCTTCATTTATCTCACGTAGACCACCCCTACTACCTAATAATTCAGCTTTTCATCGATGTTGGTTGAGGCTTCTCAAATAAATACTTACTAAGAGAAATTCAAATGTTTATTTACCGACAGATTGGAGGAGGGGGTGGTGAAAATTACACAAATATATGGAGCCTCCCCCCCCCCCCCTCCGAAAAAAAAGAAATTTTGAATGTCTTAAGCCCGTCCACACTCCTTAGTCGAATGGCAACATACTTCTCAATGGCAGAGCGAGATCTTATCTGTCAGCAGCTTGAAATATCGCAATGATTTTGGCGGGTTGGTGGTATTTGATTAATTTCGCTGAGGCCACATATCGGGTTACGTGAAATCAGCAGTGACCTATCAGCGTGCTAACTATCACATGGATGTCAGCGAATCTCTGATTTATATACGATCGTCGGATTTAAAGCGATAGTGTACCATGAAACATTACGCTCATTTTCCTTTTAATAGTTTTGTTGCTTTTAACAATACAATTCCATTGGGTGGCAATTTCCTGTCAACGACAATAGCAATCAATTGCATTTCTTTAACGGCCCCTCGTGGGGGTATAGAAGGAATGATAATATGTGGTATAATAACAAGATGAGCGGAATTGTTTGGCAGTCTAAAGACAATACAATAATTACAGAAAGAAGAGAAAGAGGAACAAATGTTTAAACACGTAGCTCAAGATAAATTATCATCAGTTTAGCAATAGCAAGATAAACACAACTCCACTTCTCTTTAGTGCAATTAAAACCAAGACATAATGGCTACAAAATCTCAATAGATTTTTGAGTTTTTAGGCATTTTTAGTATTTTTAGTAAATTTTGTTTAATATTAATCTCTGTAAAGATAAATGATTAAACAATGCATCTGGTGTTTTGCTGATTTTACGATAGCAGGCAAAATAGATAAATAATTGAAATAAGGAGGACAAAACATTACATCAGGAGGATTGAATATTGCATTGTGAGGGCGAATCTGGGTCAGAATAAAGATGACCAGAGATAGATAGAGGAATCCATCAGCGCAGACTCTATTTAGCGCCCTCGCTATTTACACATTGACGTACAAACCTGTCTTAGTGGTCACCTCTCTATAAAGGCAACTTGTATTTCATATATCTCGAGAACGAAATGTATGGTGTAGAACCTGTCTGGAAGGACCACCTGACTACAGTGACCACTTTTTCTGTGCCTCTTTGAAGACCCTAATAGTAAGCTTTGACCGTAGTTTATATGGATTATGGTATTATATTTAAACAAATACGGTACATGTGGTTTACGTTGAATTATCAGTGATTGCAGCTATTTTCATCTAATTTTCAACATAATTATAGGGAGAAGTAAAGAAGTGATGACAAATTGCACTAGTAATTATATGTTTTTACTGTTTTCTTCAAGAACAAAATTAAAAGCAGCATCATTTCACGTTGAATTATAAGTGATTACGAAAATTTCAATCAAACCGTCAACATAATTCAAGATAGAAGTAGGGAAGTGAGTACTACCAACCAGGCGCGGATCCAGGGGGGGGGGCCGAGCGTGCCTTGGCCCCCCCCCCCCCCGCAAAAAAAAAAAAAAAAAAAAAAAAGGAGAGAGAGAGAAGGAAAACAAGGGAAAGAGGAGAGAAAGGGAAAAAAAGAAGAGGAAGAAGAAAAGAAAAGAGAGAAGAAGGAGATCGGGGGGGGGGAAGGACTTGCCTCCCCCCCCCAATAAAAAAATAAAAGAGAAGGAAGGAAAGGGAAAGAAAAAAGATAAAGAGGAGATAAAGGGAAGGACAAAATAGAAAGAATAAAAGAAGGGGGATATCAGTTTTGCAATTTTCCCGCCAACAAGTTGTGGATCGAGGGGGGGGGCAAGAGACCCTAGCCTCCCCCCCCCCGTCCCCGCTAAAAAAAAGAGAGAAGGAAGGAAAAGGAAAAGAGGAGAGCTAAAAGGGAACAAAAAAGAGGAAGAAAAAAAGAAAAGGGAGAAAAGAAGCGGAGATCAGTTGCGGTTAATCCCGCCAACAATGTGTGGAGCGGGTTGGGGACCAAAATTACCGTGCCCCTCCCCCCCCCCCCCCCCCCCAGCAAACCTAAAAGAGAGATAAGGAAGGGAAGGGAAAGTGAAAGAGGAGAGAAAGGGAAAGAAAAGGGGGGGCGGCACTGGCGTACTGTAAGGGGAGGGGCGGGGGGGGGGGGCTTTGGAGAAATAGAATTCAAACGTGGTATATTTATAATTCTATAACGGTGGTTTACAAAATGAAATGAGATAATTTTCCTCACTTCATGCGTTTGTTGGAAAATGACAAATTCCTAAATTTACAGCCAGGCAAGAAAATGCTTCTTGAGATGCCTACATATCAGGGCCCGCGGAACAGCGGGGATCGGGATCCTCGAGCCCCCCCCCCCCCCCCTCTCCCACACTTTCTTTGAAAAAGTATATTAAAGAGAAATACATGTAGAAAGAAAGAGAGCGAGAAAGAAAAAATAGTTAACTGCCAGTGTCACATTATAATGGGGTATCAAAATATGCTCATCTGACCATGATTAAAATTAATGCCTAAAATCCTAAGAGCTCTGCCCCCTGGATTCCACCTAGGGCCCTAAGGCGGGCCCTTAGATGACGGTCATTTAATGCCTAAAACCCCTGATTTCTGGGGGCTCTGCCCCCTGGACCCCACGCCAAATAGTGTCCTGCTAGTGTCACAAATAATAAGGTATCAAAAATGCTCATCTGACCGTAATTAAACGCCTAAAACCCCTGAGCTTCTGGGGGCTCTGCCCCCTGGACCCAACCAAGAGCCCTTAGGCGGGCCCCTCGATACTCATCTGACCGTAATTGAGTGCCTAAAACCCTTGAGCTTCCGGGACTCCGCCCCCTGAACCCCAAGCCAATTAATGACCTGCCATTGTAACAATTAGGTATCAAAATAATGCTCATCTGACCGTAATTAAATGCCTAAAACTCCTGAACTTCCGGGGCTCTGCCCCCTGGACCCCGTCTAGGGCGCTAAGGCGGACCCCTGAATGCTAATCTGACCGTAAATTAAAACCTTAAACCCCTGAGCTTTCGGGGCGGACAAGGTATCAACATATGTTCATCTGACAGCAGGCGCGTAGCCAGGAGGGCGGTGGGGTGGTCCCCCAATAAACGCCGGCCAAAAAAGAGAGGAGTGTAAAGGAAGAGGACGTAGGAAGAAAAGGGAATAGACAAAGAACATATTTGAAATTCAGACAAGAAATAAGAGTCGAGAACGGTACAACGAATCGTCTTCTTTCTCTAATGAATTAATGAAACGTCAAAGCTTCCGCGCTACGCGCGGGGGAGGGCAGGGGGAACTTAATTCAGACGAGGATGATTTTCGGGAACGGTACAACAAATCGTCTTCTTTCTATAATAATTTAATGAAACGTCGAAGCTTCCGCGCTTCGCGCGGAAGGGGGGGGGGGGGGGAATTGATTTAGACAAGGATTAAGAGTCGAGAACGGTACGACGAATCTTCCTCTTTCTCTAATGATTTAATGAAAAGTAAAAGCTTCCGCGCTTCGCGCGGGTGGGGGAAACTTAATTATTTTCGAGAGCGGAACAACGAATCGTCTTCATTCTCTAAAAATTTAATGAAACGTCGAAGCGGGGGAAACACTGAATGTAGACAAGGATTAAGAGTCGAGAACGGTACAACGAATCGTCTTCTTTCTTTAATGATTTAATGAAACGTAAAAGCTTTCGCGCTTCGCGTGGGAGGGGGTAAACTGAATTTAGACAAGGATTAAAAGTCATAACAGTACAACGAATCGTCTTATTTCGCTAATGATTTAATGAAACGTAAAAGCTGTATTCAGACGAGGATTATTTTCGAGAACGGTACAACGAATCGTCTTCTTTCTCTAATGATTTAATGAAACGTACAAGCTTCCGCGCTTTGCGCGGGAGGGAGGAGGGGAAAACTGAATTCAGATGAGGATTAAGAGTCGAGAACGGTACAACGAATCGTCTTCTTTCTCTAATGATTTAATGAAACGTAAAAGCTTCCGAACTTTGCGCGGGAGAGGGGGATGAATTAAGACGAGGATTAAGAGTAAAAAACTGTACAACGAATCGTCTTCCTTTTCTAATGATTTAATGAAACGTAAAAGCTTCCGCGCTTCGCGCGGGAGGGGAAAAACTATTTCCCGACCAGTAGACACGTACGGAAGGCGGGGGGAGGGGGTTAGGGGGTTGACCCTCCCCCCTTCGGTTTTTTATGTGTGTATTTTGGAGCAACCCCCCCCCCCCTTTTCTGTGTTTTTTTTTTTTTAATTAAAAAAATAAAAAATAAAAAATATGCCAATGGCTGACCTAAAAAAGGTGACCTCACCCCCCCCCCCCAACGGAACAAAATGTCAAATTTTCAAATTTCGAGACCAAAAAAAAAAAATTGTCCTCTTCCTCCTCCCCCCCCCCCCCCCCGCTTATTTAGCGGCTGGCTGAGTCGTTACGATTTTTTTGGGACCAAAAAAAAAGTGGGCCCCCCCCCCTAAGAAATCCTGGATCCGCGCCTGCTACCAACTATTATGATTATGTTGTAAATGTTAACTTCAAGAACAGAAAAGAAATCATGATCATTTCGTAATTTGGGTTAGACCGTCTTACTGTTTATAAGGTTGACAATAATTAATCGGACTGATTAGATTAGATTTCATCGTTTGTTTTGATACAAAATAAATAATAGCAACACTGCCGAAGACACTGTGTGATATATTGAAGAAGGGGATTAGCATTCCTCGGCTATAGTGCCGTATACTAGCTCCCTGGCCACTTGTGGGCCTCAATATTCTTGATGAGTTTCTGCCGGAGAAACGAATGCATAATGACATACTACATGACGACAACAATGATGATCCGCATTATTAATTACATCCCAATGGTTGCAATCATAACAACAATATCCTCCTGCTACCTCTCCAAGTCTGTTGTGATAGAACCTTCGGAGAGCAGGACTTCCGCAGCGAAACGGAGAGGATGGGATGGAAATAGTAAGATGGGGAGAAGGAGGGAGTTGTCCGCACAGCGCGAAGTCGAGATTTGGAATGGTGTCGTGATCCCTTCTTTCACTACGCGTTCTACGAGCGCGGCTGTGCGAGATGTGGTTGTGCACCAGTCAGTGATTGCGCACGAGCGGATGATCGAGCGCGGCAGTGCGGAGCGGCCTACGAAAAAGGATGGTACGGGTTCCCAAGCGAAATGATTATTTGAGGCAGAACCCTGTTTATTCTACAGTTGACATTTGGTGGACACAGGTTCACGTCAATACCGCCATTTCCTTTGGCCAACTTTGGAGAATTCCCGCGCTAAATCCCCGCCTCCCTCTTAGCTCTAATGAAGTTTTCTCAGGAAATATTCCAGCTCCTCCAGAAATAAAACGAAGACACGGCGCGAAATAATCGTACTCCTGTCAATTCCCTATGCTCTTGCGCTACGTTCCATTTTCTTTAAAAATAGAAATATATAGGAAAACAGCAAACCCATTTATACGATAAATGGGTTTAATGATTTTAGAGTAAGTCCTGACAAAATGCCTATGAATAACACTAATTTAAGTTGTTGCATCTTTAGTATTATAGATACCCCCTCCTCTCGACTGAAGCATACGTTGTCGCCCAACATTTGGAATAAAATATATTCTTCACCTCGCTTCATGAAACTGTGACAAAAAGATTTATTCTTCGCAGAACTTTATAGATCAATCGCTATGACCCTTTGGATGATCAATAAAGTTCTGATAAAAAATAAACTTTATTAATAAATGATATTGTCACAATCTTTTCATTAAAAGAGGTGAGAACATGTTTTTCCAACTTTATGGGCAACAGTGCAATTTAAACATATTTGAGTTGTAGTAGTTAAATTACACAATATGTACAAAATGTCACTTCGTTTCAATGGAGTATCAACTTTTATCATGTATATTCAAATTAGAAGACTATAAAACTAAATCAGGCCGACGCTTTTGGTGATGAGATGAGGGGAGGGGTGATGATCGATTTGGGGAAGGGGGCATTATGAGAAACAGACGCCTTGAGAGATAGAGATAAACCTAGAGAGAAACAAACTATAGACAGAGAAAATTTGTTTTGCCTGGAATATGTATGAAGAATATCTATGTATACATGGGTGAGTTTTTATGTGTTTTCTTGTTCCCTATTTCTACTTATGGGAATGACGAAATCATCTACCACTATGCTAATTGAGATGAGAAGATTAAAAGTAGAGCAGAGAATGAGAGAGGTAGTGGGAAAATGAAAGATAGAGAGAGGGGGGACGAAAGAGAGAGAACGAAGAGAGATGGGGGAAGAAGGAATAAGAAATAGATGAGCATCGCATTACAAACTTGACGAGTAAGCCACACAGAACACGTACAAAAGCGCCTTACGG